>JADDOH010009173.1:0-63980 GCA_016648135.1 Agrypnia vestita | reverse complement strand
GATTTCCGTTGTTTCGGTTTTTTAATTTTAAATTCAGTAATTTTGTGCTTCGTCGGGAACCGAATTTTTATATTTTTTTTGTGAAAAATTAATAATAATAATATTTTAGAGAAAAATGTCGCGCTCGTTAAGATCGAATTCGAATCGCGAATTACCCGCCGACGAAGACGATGCCTCCCGTCGCGAAGCGTCATCGGGAGGTGAATCGGACCGGCAGTCGGGAGCTGAGGATCAGGCGGCGTCACCTACTGACGCGGCTAGCTCGAGTGCAGATATAAGGAGGCTGCGCAGGGAGCTACGCCACAAGGACCGGCAATACAGGAGGCAGCTAGATGAAATGCAGATGCGCCAAGAAGAGATGTTTACGAGGGCTTTGACACTTGCAGCGGCGGGAAGGGACCCCGCGGCGGGGGGCGCAGGAGCGCCCGCCGCAGGCGCCGCGGCAACCGACGTAGCGGCGCCTATTACCGCTGCGAGTGTCTCGGCGGACGACATCGCCATAGAAGACCCGGCGCGCATGAATGCACCTACAACTTGTCATCAAGAGGCTCCTGCCGGGACCGATAATCCGAGCTTGGGCGACTGGATGCGGTCGCAACAAGCGCAATTTGAACGGCTGACGTCCGCTGTTACAGAAGCGGTCCGGTCAACGCGTTCACCTGAGAGCCCGCGGTATCCGCTCAGCCAGGATGAGCCACGCGTGTCGGCTATGATCGCGCGGCAGTCCAACGCAAAGGACCTGACTGAATTTTCGGGTGACCCAATGGAATGGCGTTCATTTAAGACGCAATTCAGGCAATCCACGGAATTGTGTGGGTTGACAACCGCTGAGAATGCGATGCGGTTGAGAATCGCGCTCAAGGGGGCAGCTCGGGAAGCAGTGCGCCCTTTGATCGGCGACCCTCATTGTGTTGAGGGGATTATGCGCACTCTGGCGGATTTATTTGGCCAGCCAGATGCGATAATCGCAAGCGTCCTGGAAAAAGTGAGGAACACAGCACGCCTCACTGAGAGTACGGACACAGGCGTTTTTACGAAATTCGCGGTAGCGGTGAGGAATGCCGTCGCCACAGTAAAAGGTATGGACGAGCGATATTTGGCGTCACCTCAATTGCTACGCGAGCTCGTCGGAAGGCTCCCGCTTTCAGCGAGAATGGCATGGTTCGCGGCGAGGTCCGGAACCGTGAATACAAACATCGAGGACTTCTCGAGATGGCTGTCGAGTATGACAGATTCAGCGCCACATTGCGGCGGACAGACCGCGCAAGTGATCGAAGATAAGGGGCGCAAAAATGCGCAGATTCACGCTATACATCGAGCGCCGGAAAATACGCAAAAGTGCGGTATTTGCAGCTCAAGAGATCACGGCGCCGCGGCATGCAACGATTTTACGCGCTGTTCGGTATCTGACCGAGCGGCTATCGTCAAGGACAGAAGATTATGCTTTATGTGCCTCGAACCGTGGACGCCGACACATAAACATGGATGCCGGGGCCGTGATAAAAAATGCGGCGTGGACAATTGCGAGATGCGGCATCACCGGATGCTGCACGGCGCGCCGCCTTCCGCGAAACGCGAGTGAAAACGTGTCGCTCGCGGGTCAGGTGACGGGCGCGCCGCGGCGCCCGGCCGACCTGGCCTCATATGTGCTCATACCGCGAGCCGCGACGCCGAAAATGTGATTTTTTAAATGTGCAGAAAGTCAACGTGTGTGGCCCGCGGGGGCATAGAAAGACATTCGCCTTATGCGATAAAGGTTCGACCGTGTCGCCGATGGACTCCAAAGTCGCCAGTGTGGTCGGTAAATCGGGACCGGTGCGAAATCTGCGCCTACACGGCGCCCACGGTATGTGCGCCTCCGATCCGCGGTCGCGTCTAGGGCAGATAATTTTGAAAGGCAGCGGACTTGCCTAACATCCGTTGAGTGATGAAAGTAAACACTTTGCGTAATTTGGATTTGCGGCCCCGACGGTTTAGCCGAGAAACCGGGGAAATCAAGCGCACTGTGATTATAACAAAAGTGTTATAAAATTATTATGGGGCATAGTTTATGCCATTTGTGAAGTGTCGCGAGTTGGAGAGATAGCGGGTGCAGATAACGGCGTTTTATCGAGCACATCACAAGGATGGATGAAAACCGGGGGCGTGCCAGGCCGCCCGACCATCGCCGCAACCGTGTCTTCCAGTATAGCTGAGCGGCTCAGTGAGAGGCCCGCGAGATGCACTCGTAGGACACACATATTGAAATTGACTGGCCGGAAGTGACCCCCGCGTGCGGGTCAGTGCAGTGGGTACCCGAGCGACCATACATGATGGAAGCCACCACTGTATAGCTTGCCGGCAGCCAATGGGCGACAGGTCTTCTGTGGAAAAGGAATGGATTGTGCCCTTGCAGCCGAATTTCGGTTTTTTAATATTTTTTTGTGATAAAAAATATATATGGCCAAGGATCGGTTCAGCTCGGATACCGACATTGGAGTTTATCGCATTTTGCGGATTTGTAGAGGCGCATCTAGATGAGATTGCCCGTATTGCGGAGGGTAGTTACACCCATGTCTACCACGGCCAAGAGTCGGTTCATTTGAGAAACCGGCATTGGATTCTTCGCACTTCATGGATTTTTTTTTTTGCCCCGAAATATTGGAAAAAATTCGGGTTATTTTCGATGCAGAAAATAAATTGAGATGGGATGTCTAAGGATCGGGAGGCCTTAGATATTATCGCGCTACATATGCGCGCCTTGGGACCGGCCATAACGATGAGACCGGACAAGACTACAAGATGTGTGGTGAGAATAAACTGGAGCCCGCGTGGGATAAATTTATTTTAATTTGTGTAATCTGCCAGTCGTGCGGAACCGCAATAAATTTATCAATCTGCCCGAGCGAGAGGCGGATAGACGGCCGACAAGATGCCAACTACTGGGCGCTAAAAGGCGCATATTCGAGCCGGTGAGATTCATGGCTGATGTGATGATCCGGTCGAAATATTATTTGCGAGCAGTTCGGCGGTCAAGGTCAGTTTTGTGGCTAGCGGACGAGGCCAGAACACGCCGAGAAGCGGCATTTTGGCGAAAATTGTGTGCAAATAAATGCACGATGGCTCGAGAGAGCCATACTAAGCCGCCGACGCAAAGTGTTACAGCACATTTTCTGCGGTGCCTCGGTACAGGCACGTTGCGCGGTGGCTTACCTTAAAAATGTAGGACCACAGTACGGTGGTTATTATAACAGCGAAGATTGAAATCACCCCCCTGAAGCCGTTTACGGCGCCTCGCCATGGACCGCGAGAAAATTAAAAGGCCGCGAGCGTGACAGCGAACATTGAGTCCGAACATTCGCGCCATATGGAGCGCGCGGTGTTCGGGACCGTCACAACCACGGTGATATATTGGAGAGGACAATTAAGAAGTATTACCGCGAGAAAAGCGGCCGCCGCAACCCTGAGCCGGAGCAATTGCAACTACGACCGGCGTTTATTACGCAATACAACGACGGGGCATTTCCGGATATCAGGCGTTTTCGACATTTAAAGATTATTACGCGCGACCGCTTGGGTGCGGCGCTTTATAGAAAATTGCCGGCGCGGCAGAGACCGCGCGCGCCGAGCACATTTGACCGCGGATGAGCGGTGTGCTGCCGAAAGATCGTGGGTATTGCGAGCACAAGCGAAGTCTTTTGGATCGGAGCTCAGCATACTTTGGCGGGGGGCCCCCCTCCCCCGCACCAGCCGTTTGTACGTGGTGACCCCGCGACTGGACGAGGACGGAATAATCACAATGGATTCCCGATTGTCAGCTACAACAGTCGCCGATATACCGCCAGGCTTGAAGAAACCGATCGTGTTAGATGGCGGACAAGTGACAACTACGTGACGCTCTACAAGTGACCATAGGCCGGCGCCGAGAAAAAAGGTACGGCGCGTTATTCACATGTATGACAACGCGAGCCGTACACCTAGAACTGGTATATTCTCTGACGGCCGACTCGGCCATAATGGCCCTACGACGACTCGCCGCCCGCCGCAGACACCCGCGGTATTTGTATTCCGACAACGGAACAAATTTCAGGGGCGCGGCCCGCGAAATAGCAATTGCGCTAGAAGAGTTGCAATCAGACCCGGCTATGCGCGACCATCTCGCACAGACAGGCGTAGATTGAAAATTTAATCCTCCGCTCAGTCCCCATATGGGAGGCGCGTTGGAGAGCGCTCGGTGAAGAAAGCACTAGAGACCATTCTAAAGGAGCGCGCCCCGCGCCCGGAGACCTTGATGACGGCGTTCGCCGAGGCCGAGAACGTGGTGAACAGCCGCCCGCTGACTCACGTTTCGGTAGATCCACGGGACGACTCCCCGCTCACGCCGAACCACCTACTACTGGGCGCGGCCGGGCGACATTCTCATCTCGCCACGTATGGACCTCTGGATGAGCAGGTCTGCCTCAAGAAGCAGTGGCAGTTCGCCCAGCAGCTTGCAGACATGTTTTGGCGCCGGTGGATCCGGGAATACCTCCCGACTCTCGCCCAACGACGGAAGTGGCAGGAGCCGGCCCCTCCGCTTCGGGAGGGGGCCGCCGCCATCATTGCTGACCCCGCCCTTCCTCGGAACAGCTGGCCGCGAGGAGTCATCGTGGAGGCGGTTCCCGCCGCCGACGGCCAGGTCCGCACGGTGCGACTTCGGACCGCCTCCGGGGACTACGTGCGACCCGCTACCAGAGTCATCACCCTGCCGACGCAGCAGGCGTCGGAGACCACACACGCGTAGATGTCATCACCCGGCCTTCGAGGATCGTGTGCTACCTTCGAGTGCGGCAAAGCCACACGGGGGTGGTGTTTCGCACACGATCAATCCAGCGGCATAAAATTGAATTTTTTTAATTTAATAAAAATAACAATATATGGCCGTGTGTGTGTATGTGTAATTGTTACCATAAGGTTTATTTTTTGAACATTTATGCATTTAGTTTATAATATTTCTTATACTCGCGTCGAGGCCTCGACAACTTGAATAGTTTTAAGAATTTTTTGTAATTTTATTCTATATGTAATTTGTAATTTTTTATTGTAAATAAAATGAGTGGAATTAGCGGTCTTATTACTGACGAATCCTGACTGGAGATAAAAGGTTTTGTGCATTATTAGGACATCCGCGAGATTCGGAAATAAACGTATCTCACTGTGGAGGATGACGGCCGATCTCGCGGATTAAATTAAATAGCAAAAATATGTTTTTTGCCAGTTTTCAGATAACTGCGCAGCAGATTTGAAAGGATGTTAAAATGGTCAGGCAGGCCGACGTTTGAACGCGACAAGCCGGCGCCTGGCGGGGGTCAGGCAGGCCGACGTTTGAACGCGACAAGCCGGCGCCTGGCGGGGGCCGCTGGTTTATGGACCAGACGTACGCGGCGCGTGGAAAGTTTGCAACGCCGTAAAATCAGAAAGTTCACGAGATGAACTCAGAAAAAGTGCACAAAACCTGGCATGTCATTTCCTGTCAGAATTCGTTATAAAATAAAGAATCGGATTAGTTTGGAAGGAGATACATCGAGAGATAGGAATCGGCCTTTTTTGAGGCGATTTATGAACGCCGACACATCCGGACACATTGGTACTAATTAAATTCACATGCGGATGTGCCAGGCGTTCAATTTGACGTAACATTTACATATGTACACCTCCCCGTTCGGGAGATAATTTGGCTAGGCGGGCAAAATAGTCCGTTTAGAGGATGGGCCGGCGCGGATCATACCGCTCGGGAATGCTGCGCTGACCACCATCCGCCACTGGGTATTCTCGAGATGTCTCTCCCCTCCCTTACTAATCCCATTTTGACCGTTGATTTCCCGCTGTGTCTAGATTTTAAGTATAAATAAAGGAAGATTCCGCAGACTCAGCATCCTCAGTTCGCCGATATTACTTTTACCTTGTTACGCTGCCGGTCCGCGGAATCGTTTTTTGCAAAATAAAGTGTCTTTTATTTTTAATTTAAATTCCCGAAAAAGTGTTTTTTGTTGTTGCTTTCTAATTTACCTTTGTGCTTAAAATATTATAAATTTCTACTGAATTTCTCCCACCGTAACACGGAGACCCACCCTATATTAAGCTATTTTTAAATTCGGTTTTTTAGCCGCTCGGGTTTTAAAATATTTTGGGAATTTTTAAATAGTTTTTCGAACTTGGTATGGCCCTGTGCGTACCACATTTATTTAATGTATACAGCTAAATAGCATTTCACCTACGATGCATTCATCAGAATATAACGTATATAATCAAACATTATAATTTCGTTGTCAGTCTGTCCGTAACGTCGTGTTGAAAACCTTTTGGTGCCCGGCCCCATAAAAATCGGGCCAAAAATTTTCACAAGATTGAAGTGTGTAGTCATAAGTGTGTAATTTGAAGTGTACAGTTTGAACTTTGAAGTATAAAGTTTGTGGTGTGCGATTTGAAGTGTGCGGTTTGAAGTGTGTGATTTTTAGTGTGCAATTTTAGTGTGCAACTTACAAATATGTAAAGTGTGCCGTTTGAAGTGTGTAGTTTTTAGTGTGCAAATTTAGTGTGCAGCTTACAAATATGTGAAGTGTGCGCTTCGGTATTATGTAGTACTACATTGTAGTACTTAGTACAGGGCGGACCCATCACTAAGCCAATACTTAATCACAACATCTACTCATCAGCCCGATGATGGACCCTGGATGGATCCGAAACTTTGGCCAGAAAGGTCGCGGAAACTCGGCAGAATATCGCAGAAAACTCAAACCAGAAGCCTGTACATAATTTACGATCGTGGACCTTAAATTTGGCATAAAAATGTGGCGTTAATTCCGTTGCACTGTGCAAGCAGACATATTTGATCACACATTGTGCTCGGTCGTTAAAATTTTAAACAAAACCGTAGGAAAAACTCCGCGAAACATAATTTTATTTGGGATAAATCCAAGAAAATGGTCCCATTGCATTTACAACGAAAATGATTATTTCACTTTATTATTGAATGTGCTAATAACAAAATGAAAGATAATTCGTTAACGTTTAAAAAGTAAGTATTAAATAAGACATTACACTTTAAAGTTTCGAAAAATGTACTGCATATTTTGACATTTCATAGGCAATGTATGAGGTTAGGTTAGGTTATTAGGTTTGGTTTGGTTAGGTTAGGTTATTAGGTTTGGTTTGTTTAATTTAAATTAAATTAGGACATTAAATTATATAGTGAAATACTTATTTTCATTGTATGAACAACGGGACCATATTCTTGGATTATTCCTTTTATTTGAAGTGGTATTTTCTGGCTGGCCCAGTTCGCCACCCCTTAGTTTATTCAATTTCGGGTTGGCCCAAAAGGAGCGGTTCACAATTGAATCCCCGCTCGTTGCGGCAATCAAAAGAATACCCAATGACGGCGCTCACGGGGCGAGCTTTGTGAGGAGAATCGACTCACTTTTCGCGCATTATCGGAGAGTGCCACAATCGAATAAGATAAAGTCGTACGTATTTGCTGGTGAGTGAAAATAAAAACAGCTTTGTACCTCTGCAGTGAAGCTGTGTGAGGATTTTCAACGTGGATTAAGCACATTCAACTTGAAAACCATGTTACAAAACTGCGTAACATTTATATTTTTATTGCAACTTAAGTTACGTAACTTTTTATTGTAACTTACGTTACAATAAATTTTTACCCTAAATTCGCCAAATAAAGATAACATCAAAAACTTAAAAATGTTTTGAATACAGCAACTTAAAGTGTACCGAATTTTAAATTTCATGTATCTATCCTTTCCAAAATCATGTTCCCTATAAATTAGTGTCTGTCCGTCCGTAACTTCGTGCAACGTCCGTAATTACATTTGAATTTACGGCTAAAAAACAAATTAAAAGGCCGGAGATGGGGTTTAAACCCCGGACCAGCAAACCCGAACCGGCCGCTCTACGCATATTGTTACCACCGCGTCTTCGTGGTAAAAAAAGGTACTATAAATATATACCAATGCTACGTCATTTTTGACGGATTACAGCTTGTGTTTCCTATAAAATCGTGAATTTAGTATATAATAAATTATTAATACTCGATGACTGCATTAAGTTTTGTTTGGATATTGCTGCCTTTGCTTTTGTATTCCACATATATTTATATACAATCGTCAAGTTTGTGAAAAACAGAATACAGTTCTTAGCTTCCTTCGAGAATAGAAACGTCGTTTTTTTTTACTACGCTGGTGCACATTAGAGTAGGCCACAAAATAGTTTCTTTTTTTTAGGGGGCACAGCAAAATAAGGTTGCTAAATGTTCTCAAATACCATGTGCGGAATATTATTGCATTGTGAAAAATTTAGCTGCCTCCGGATTGAAATCGATTAATTATTATTTTTTCTATTACGTAAATTTCAATTACGGTTCCAACCAATAATCGTTACTTTCTTCATACATGGACAATTCTTTTGATTACGGGTGTGAGATTATTGTAACACTGTCTTGGCAAAAATGGAAGAAATGTGGTCAAGAGCTTCCATTCCTACTGCCAAACATTCGTTGAAAGATTTTCACAGTATTTGAAATATTATTTTAATAATAATAGAACTGAATTTTTTAAACATTTTCTAGTAAAAAGGAAATGCTAGTAATACAATTTAATCTTTTTGAACCTATGGTTTGAGTTTTCTGAGATATTCTGTCGTATTTTTAGGACCTTTCTGGCAGACGTTTCGAATCCCATTGCAGGGTACATCATCAGGGCTGGTGTATTGTTGATGATGGATCCTGCAATGGGATCCCAAACGTCGGCCAGAAAGGTTGCAGAAAAACGGTTGAATATATCAGAAGATTCTGAAAGGCCATGAAAACCAAAAAACATCTTTTTGAACCTAGCTATGACAGCTCATATTTTTTTTACAAAATACTTTTCTCTTCATTCGATTAGACAGAAGATGATACTCCTTTCTAGTCAAATATTATACGTAGGCTAAAAACATTATTTGGCACCCTTTTCTTCCTGTGTCAGATAGAACAAAATTTTTCTTTATACAACGGTGACCCACCCTAAGGCACATAATTAAAGTTTTTTTTATTTAATTTAATATATGGTACAGATACAATTCTCATATATTTACATATCAAATTGTCATTTTTTTAAATACTTTGTGGTCATGTAGACCTCATCAGTGAAGAGAATCTCTTGAGTCTGATGAGGGAGCCTCAGTTCTCATTTTACATATAGATACATATGCGAGTTATTTAATAACACAGTAATAAAATATAATTTGATAACGAAGTATTGAAGTATTTTGAAAGAAGCTATAGGTTTAAATGATTTATGAATTTAAGTTTGATTTTAATTTTTTCGATTTGCTCTGAGAGGTTACTGATGCAGCGTAAACAAAAATTGATAGGTAAATTATTGTAGTAGTTAATGGCTTTATAAATATAGTGATTCTGCATTTGGGTCGTTTTAAATTTAGGCATTATAAATTGGTTTCGATTTATCATAAGCTTGAAGTATTCCTGGTTTTCTGTAAGGTTTTTTCATTGCATATTTTCAATATGTAAACTTGCTTGAAAATATCATCCACGTTTGGTACTGGAAACAATTTAGTAAGACAATTATTATTCGTCGCTTAAAATGGCTCCCTGAGTTCACACACCCAGGATTTTGAAGACACACGATCGGCGAAAGCTTCCACCAGCCCTATCGTCATTAGACGACGAGTCAATAGTATCGATGGCACGGAACAAACATGGTATAATTACGCTTTGAATAATCTCAGTTAACAAGACCCACCTGTTTGTACCCCGCAACACCTTGATTGGGTTATGCAAAACGGGTCGTGGCGGGCGGGGGGAGGGTGGCGGGGGGTGGGCAAGACGCTCGGCACGCGTGGGAACAGAGGCAGGAGGTCCCGACCCAGGAACAGGAACAGGGAACAGGGGGACAGTCTCGAATATCGTGTCGTGTTTTGGTAATATAATTAGCGAAATTGAAATTTCTACTCTAAACCAATCTATATATTTTTAGGGATGCATGTGTGGTGTGGTAAATGATGATAGTGGTTTCGAATGGTTGAATTATTTATTCTTTATGTACCACTCATTTATTTATTGTTTAGGTGGCTATTCACCCTGCCCCTAATACACAGGGTGAATAATATAGAGTAGACTTCAAGTTGATGATTATTTTGTATATAACTTCTTGTTTGTCGGCTCAAGTATTTATGAAAACTTAATACTAAAAAATAATAGAAAGCCGACCCCATCGTTGGCAAAAGAAAGTGTGTTAACCGTAAGTGCTCTTTGTCATAAAACAATAAAACAAAAGACTTTAAAAAAAGGCAAATGCAAAAAATGTCCGGCAATTTACGGCGTTTACATCTTTGATGTCCGACTCCGAGAAAAAAGCGTATACCTGAAAATGCTTGAATATGACTTCCAAGGTTCGTAAACTTTTGTTTCATTAGATAGTATCGGAGACTGAATGCTGACTGATTGATAATTGATGTTTTTTATGTATGAAGAGGGCAGAGCTTATATACTTCTCGATTCCGTTGTTGTCTGGGAAATTCGCCTTATCAGCAAATCGGTTCCTGACGAATGTTTTCCTCGGCGAGTTAGTTCCTTGACGGAAGTGTTTATTATTGGGTCGCCTCGTGCAATCTTGTAACTATTTACGGTGACTACTGCATATTCAACCAAATACTGTCTTATTTTTTTCATCCCCTTTATAACTGGTGCATTTATTTCTTTTTATGCGCCGGCTTTCATGGTCTTGGTGTCAATTATCAATATATGTACAAAACCTGTGTAAGACCTATTATAACATATGGTATTGAAACAAGAGCCGACACCACGAGAACGATGAATCCAGAACCATTGAAATGAAAACTCTCCAACACATCGTGGGAGTAACCATCAGAGAGTGAGAGTAGGAAACTCCGAAATTTGGAAGATCTGCGATCGAAGATGTCGTGCGATGGGGAGGAAATAGAAGGAGATACTGGAGAGACCACGTGCACAGAGCGGATCCGACAAGAGTGATAAGAATAATGAAGAATGAGATACCTGCAGGCAGAAGACTACAAAAATGATGGAGGGATAGCTGGTCATCCATATCCCAGGAGAGGGAACCGAGAAACAACAGGATATATAAGCAGAAGAAGGCGTCAATTAATTAAGATAAATTACGGAAATCACACAAAGACTATGGACTTACTGCTAGACTACTCATAAATGTCTCACAGAGACGTATTCAAGTGTAATGCTAATAATTCGGAATATCCTTTACACATGTAAAGGATATTGCTAAAAAAATTCCAAAATCATAAAAAAAGATAACTCATTAGTGACATCTGGCGTCATTTAAGGGGAATAAAAAAAACTTTGCTTGCCGGTCGCGCTAAAGATTGTTGCAATACATATACGCAACATGTCGTAAAATTTAAATATATACAATTTCCAAAAATTTGATAGACATGGTATCCTATCATGAACGTTACGTTGTGTAGAGTGATCACTTAAGCCAGCCGTACGACAGGTCGTAAGCCCTATGAACACCCAAAGACTTCCATACCTACTTTCTCATAAAAATATAATTTCGTCTCTGTGAGACATCTATAATATATTGACGGCCTTTATAGCTTCTCTTGCATTTTGTGTCACATTTTTGTTTGTAAGAACTATGTTTTAGAACAACTTTGGATTTTATGTAAATGTATGGACCTGTAACATGTTTTTTCAATCAATAATATTATAAAGGAAACTGTTACCTTTTTTCAGTAAAAATATTTTAAAACCATTTAGTAAGACTTCTTACAGTTTACGTTTTAAAAGATTTCACAATTACAATTATTACATATGTTAACTTTAATAAATAAAAATAATGGATATCATTACTTCAAAGTAAATACTAAAGAAAATCAATTAAAAATAAATAAATAAAAGATTTCAGCTATTCAATCAACACACAATTTAAATCACACTACATTGTACCTTCATTAAATATCTGAAATCAGGAATATTAACTAAGCTTTTAATTTTTTATTATTCAGTTTAAATAAAAATATCCATTCTTTCTATTCATTGTAGTTACTTAAAAAATGCACCACATTTTTGTTTCACCAACAGAATTTCTAATAAAGAAACATCAACAGACAATATTTTTCGTTTGTACAAATTTCCAAGCAGGTAGATAGATAATTTGCAGCGAAACAGGCAGAACGAGCAATACCACAATTAGTTTTCAGAAGAATGCAATTCAAAATAAAACAGAGGAAAGCAAATTACTGCCTCGTTAAAGAAAATGTTTCTTTTCAATAAGCAGGATGCAAATGCAACCTGTAAGACTGCAACTCAATTACTCGCCTCCAGAGCCGGCGCGTTCGTGCAGGCGGACTGGGATTTTGCACAGGGCGGCAAAATTCAGGGGGTTCTAATTTTAGAAAAGATGTCTCGTGGCTAGATAAAATTTTTCTCAGTATTAATGTTAAATTGTATGACCCTCAAGCAAAATAAAACACCTTAAAGTCTTAGAAGTGAAGTGATGTAAATTGATTTGAAGTGAAGAGAAGCGAAAGAAAGTGATTTGAAAGGTAGTAAAGTGAAGTTATTTCAAGGAAAGAGAAGTGAAGTAAAGTGATTTCAAGTGATTCATCCAAGTGAAGTGATTTGAAGTGCAGTGAAGTAAAATGATTTGAAGTAAAGTAATGTAAAGTGAATCATAGTAAAGTGAAGTGAAGTGACGTGACGTGAAGTGAAGTGTAGTGATTTGAAGTAAAATACTTTAAAGCGAAGTGATTTGAAATAAAGTAAGGAGAAGTGAAGTGACGTGAAGTGAAGTGTAGTGATTTGAATTAAAATACTTTAAAGCGAAGTGATTTGAAATAAAGTAAGGAGAAGTGAAGTGAACGGATAAATGCATTTGTTCATAATAGTCCCTAGATCAACTCCACTTGCAGTGGTGCCTTACAGAGATCGTCTCCCAAAGTGAGCAAATTTCACCATTAATTTTTTCTCATATACTCTCTTGCATTTTTTATCACATTTTGTATGACAAAGATTATTTTTAAATTTATTCATCAGGTTCCATATATTTTAAATACGAATATTTTACTTAAATGAAACAAACTAAATTATTTAATTATTTAATAAATAACCAAACCTACGATGTTTAAAAAATTAAGAAAATTGCTGCACTTTGTGGGCCTTTTATGACTAAATGGCTAAGTGATATGTTTTTTTCTTAATAATATTAGGTACATAGTAAACGATTATCTTAAATCTATTAAAATTATTGTAAAACCTGATAGTTTGTTTACTTCAAATTTATGCTTTAAGAAACACTGTTTTTAAATTTTTTGTGTGTTTTTCAACCCTTTTTAACTGGTCGATAACTTTTTTTTCAATAATATAAATAATAGGTATTATTATTTAAAAATAAGATCATATTTTTAAATAATAGTTCCTAAGACCAGCTACGAACCAGAAGCAGCCTTCTAGTGCCACCTATGAGGTTATGTTCATATTAGAATAAGTTGGCGACCTGGATGGATTTTTTAAAAACGTTTGTTTTCTACCCAACTTACAGATGAGCGCTGGTGTCAGCGCTTCATTTTCACTTCCTCCCCTGCGAAGAAAAGGCGTTTTGGTAAAATACATTTATCTTTTGTTAATTTTTAAAAATTCTTTAAATTGTCATGTTTTTGGATGATTCTACCCAGCTAGACAGCGCATGATAGACATAAGCTTTTATTGTAAGAAAAAGTATGTTAAATATATTATTTATATGAAAATAGTTAACATATCGCTTTTGTATATCAGAACGCACCATAATGTTAGCACACAAAGAATATCACTCGAAAAATCTTTTCACATTATGACACTCGCTGATGGCAGTTTTAACTTGAGTTTACCTAAGGCGCGATGTAGAGCTGACCTTCGCAAGTGCATAGAAGCTTCGGGCTTCACACTTCACAAGTTCCTGGAAGATTTTTCTTCTTTTTTTTTTCGTGACGATATTAATTTTCCCAGAGCGCCCGCTGCCCGGCGCCGCCCCTGCCCACTTCCGCTCTAATGAGTTCCCCGATTGAGGAGCGTTCGCGAAGAATAAAAACGGATAAGCTCAAATTATCGGCGCCAAATCGGACGGCGGACTCCAACGCCATTTTAGTTCGACGCGGAGAGCTCGTCTCGACTCCTCCGAGACAATTAAAAGGCACGTCGGAAGAAAAATCGAAAGACTAAAAGGAAGAAGAAATAGTGAAAACGAAGTTGATGAAGTTTTCTGCAGAGCCAGTGCACGCTTTAAAATTTTCTTTGACTTTGAATATTGCAGGTAATTTTTCTTTGACGACGAGCTGATAGATTATTTTGAAAAATAATACGTCAAGATTAATTAATTTTTTTGAAAAATGTCAAATAGAGTCCTGTATAATTAGTACCCGTGTTAGTACGTTAGGTAAAATTAAGATTTTAAATATACCTTTAGGAAAGAATGCTGCGTGTTCTCAAAAATAATTTATGGAATGGATGCGTGGACCCTTAATAGGAATTTATAAGATAACTTGAAGCATTTGCAATATGGATCTACGAAGAATACTCAAAATAAGCTGGAAGGACATAGTTACTAATAAAGATTTGATGGGTCGAATGAATAAAAAAAGAGAATCAATTAGATTAATGAAATAAAAATAACTTTCTTCTTCTTCCTTTTAATAGACCTATGTGGTCCCTTCAATGTTTATTCAATGTTCAATGTTACAAATGTTTACAGTGTTCACAAAATTAAATTAAGCTTTTTTTGCAAGTAAACACTAAATTGATTTGACGCCCTGCCTGCTACACAGACAGTGCTCTTCCAGTAGTATAATGTTCAAGAATATTTAGTATTTATATAACATTTGTGAATCAATCTTATTGCCAACTAAAATTAAGTAATAGTTATAATTAAATGTTTACAATTTAGTAATGGTGTTAATTAATTCTATTATAGACAAAGGAAAAAATGATCTGAATAGGATATTAATAAAATAAAATAAAACAATTAAAAGTATTTAAAAAGACGACAGTAAATGTTCTTGTAGGATTAGTATATTTTAAATTTAGTTTATATCATCGCTTTTAATAGGTTTTTGGCATGCTTCCTTCCCTTTTCATGCAGCCAGAGTTTCACTTTAGAAGAAAAATACGCGAGACTATGGCTACATGTTTTAAGTTTAGTGTTAAGAGTATTGAATGTTTTTGGCGCTTGGAAGAGGTGAAATCTTTGTGAATTTTGGTACAAGATAGTCGCAGTTCACCTTCTTCTTCTTAAGAGCGTAGCGCCTCCTTTGAGGTGGATTACCAGCTACTCTTCCATCTTTTGGGAGGTCTTCCGCGAGGGCTGGTTCCGTGAGGCTGACTATGTAGTGCGATATAAGGGAGTTTGGTGTCCATTCGCCGGGCATGGCCATACCAGCCCCTTCTTCACCGTCTACTCCATCGTACAATATCCTCAGCCTCATGTAAAATCCACTGTTTACGCTAGCAAACCACAAACAATTCATGAAATGAAAATAATAATAATAGTTTGAAAGAGGTGAGTTACATTAGAAAAAATATTGTTAATCAAAAAATTATGAAAAAGTGAGGGAGAAATTTACATACGGTTGGAATTCCTCATAATATGTCACCATGGAATAATATTATCGAACTCTTAAATTTATACTGGGGAAGCCGTGAAGAGGAAGTGATGCACAGGGTCCTAAAATGTAAGCGTAAAATTTGGTTCCGATTGGTAAAAAGATTAAAGTGAATAGACAGGCAGCACATACATTAAATTTTATGAAGTATAGATGTTGGAAACTGTAATTTTGTTTTAACTTTTAAATAAAATAAACTTATGTATTCAAAATTGGTCGTTTATGATTTGACGACGAGTTTTAATGTAACTTGGTCATTCGTTAGAGCACCATTTGTTTATTTATTTTTGTGTTTTTTATTTTAAAAAATTTTAGTCATTGTATCGAAATCTCTCAAAATGACTGACTGGGCTATTCCCGAAATATGGCGACGCGATATTTATATATAAAAGGAGACCGGCCGTTTCAGTCATTGTTGACGCTTGACAGTTGCAATAAAACCGCTGCAAAGCAGTGTGGCCAGCGTGATTAATCGAGTGACAGATATTCCGGGCGAAGCACCTGCAGAAACGCGAGAAGTTTTTCTAGTGCAAAATTGAATGAAATTTTCTAGAAAGTGATCGAAGCGATAGAAACAGCGTTAATTAGTGCGAATTAAGAAACAGTGTAATAGTAAGTGTGATATCTTGGGTCTTCAGTAAAACACGATTTTTCGTCTGGATCTTTTATTGCGGTGACAATAAATCTCGTGTTACAATGATACGGCAAATATAACAATGACCAATGGCGGTCGTAACAAAAAAGCGCGCGCCCAAGTGGCGCGCGTCCTTATAGACCCATTCTCTCTCACGCTCTATGTCACTTTCATTCATCGTGGCATACGTTCCTCTGAACTATTGAAATAAGTATGTGAAATATTCAAACATTTAGTGACTGTAAATTTAAAAACAGTGCTCCGATTTAGCTTGCGTCCGGTGACTTTTGTGAAATTATTACATTTTTAATCAAGTTTAAGTGTTTCATTTGCCTCCCACAGCCACGTGACAATACCTCCATGTATTTTCAGATATATGAGATACAAGACAGCTTTCCAAGCAAATACGTATATATTTTTAAAATTATATATATTGATGATTTATTTTGTTTTCAACATTAATCATTACAACGATATTTTTCATTACTGTGTCCCAGAAAATATTTTTAGTATCATCGGAATATATTTTTATTTTATATATAAACGCTACCATGTACAGGACATAAATAAATAACTGGATTTAATGGTACTTGAAAGAATCACAAGGAAAAACAACGTAATCCCAATAATTGCCGCTAGGGGCATATATTACCGCAAAGAAAGAGTATTTTTTCTCCAGAAATCGTCAAGTAACAACGCTTGTGCAGTTTACTTTCTTTCGGGAGGAGGGTGGCTCACCCCTAGGAGGAACGGAGTGGCTGATTCAATACAAAGGGCTTAAGGGAGTTCTCTTCACGGGTGTACTTTCAGTGAATTTATGGGAGCTCTAGGAAGAAAGTCTCCCCAACATAGGGGCAGTTTTTCAGTAGCTGTTGTTAATTTTTGTCTTCTTTTGTCGCATTTAGGGTAAAACTCTTATTGTAACGGAAGGTGCGAACGCACAGCGTGCGCAGCATGTAGCGGGAATGCGAGACCATTACAGAGGGATCCATTTAACTGACAAAAATTTATTCACTTGAAATTATTGTTGTCTATTGGAAATATATATATACAAAATGTCACGTAATTAATGCAAACCCTGAAAGAACTTTGCTAAGAATCGTCTACTGGTCTAAAATGTTTAAGCAACCATGACCTAATATCAATAGTTATGGATATCAATATCAAAGTTTGCATTTTTTTTCAATATTTCTGACTTATTTTTTGCAAAAAGTAGAGATTCATTTGCTTTAATACAACTTAATTAAAATGATAAAAACATTACAAAAATTTAAAAAAGTTTTTTTTACAAATAATATATTAGTAAAGCAAATGAATTTTTATACTCGATATAAGTTACAGTATTGATAGTTCAACTTTTGGCAAAAACTAAGTCAGAAATACTGAAAAAAATGCAAACATTGATATTGCATATCTCCATAACTATTGACATTAGGTCACGGTGGCCTGAAAATTTTAGACCAGTAGCCAATTCCTAACAAAGTTCTTTCAGAGTTTGCGTTAATTACGTGACATGTTGTATATATAATTTATTTTCGAATTTTTAAAATTTTTAGACTATAAATAAACAAAGTTTTATTTTATTTAAAAATGTGATAATAATTGTGTTAAAAATATTACGAGATATATTTTTTATTTCACTTTTTTTTCAAAATAGATTTTAACCTAAATATCATGCTTCAAAATAAATTATAAATGTCTCACAAACATGAAGCTACTCATATGAGAAAGCAAGTATGGACCGACGTGGGTGTTACAGGGCTGACGACCCATCTTTGAGATTGGCTGTAGCGATCACTTTATACAATGTAACGCTCACCGATTCCACCCAAGATCGCTCATAAAAAATCCAGTATTTGTGTTCTTAAAAATTTGAGCATGCTCAAAAAAATTGTCATGTTTCAATGTTTTCAATAAACGCCCCTGAGCACAGCAGTGGCAAAAGTCCTGAGGATTTACCCTAAAATGGAATCAAAATTAATCACCAATATGGAATAAAAGGGTGGGGTGGAACTTATAATAATGTAATAGATCGAATTAAAGTAATTCAGAGTACAATTATTAAAGTCATACTTAAAAAAAATCAAAGTTCGTCACACAAACACTATTCAAAATGTTTCTAGTCCGAAAGGTGGAATCTATATACAAAAGAGTATCAATTATGCAACTTATCAAAGAAAAAAATCAGGCGAATTTCGAAAAAAACGTAACATCAAGATTAAGAGACAATTTTAAAATCCCAAAATGCAATACAAAAAAAAAACAACAAGGTTTCATATACTCAGGCATGAATTTTTTTTTAAAAACCTCGCAATCGAAATGAAAAAGATAAAGGATACAGAAGAATTGAAGAGCAAAAAGAAGGATCATCTCTGTGAACTGAACTAGACACTATTACCTTCAAAGTCAAAGAGTTCACTCTACTACTTCATCCTAGATATATAATATAATATAAAATAATAAAATGTAAATAATTAAATGTAAATTCATAGTTCCTTGTCCGAGCACAAGAGCAATGCTCTTAAATGGAGATGAACTATGGATAACACAATTGTGTAATAAATATTCACCTCGGTCATAAACCTTCTTTTTTTTTCCTCTTCTTAAATCCATCTTCTTTCTTTTGAACTGACTTCGTATATGTAATTTTTTATCTTGTATTTTTCTTTAACTAACATTAATTTTTTTGCCCAGACCTCGTATATGTATTAATCAGATATCTTTATGCTATACATATATCTTTTGCACTTCTTTTTATTCTTATCTCTTGTCCTTTTTACTAAGTAGATTTGTCCTTTCCTATCCATTCCTTATTCTCCTTTTACCTCTAATTCTTTGACTCCCATAGTTTGTCCATAACTTAAAACTTCCCTTTTTTTGTTTTTTTATTCTATAATTCAAGTTATTGTTGCTTTATGTTAAAACACAACAGGTTAATTCTGTGGAAACTTGTAAGATGGTCTCTTTACTGTTCAATAATCATGTATAATCTCTTTATATGTACTGTTAATTTCCCATAAATAAATAAATAAATAAATAAATAAACCATGAAAAGTAATAATAATAAAAAAAAACAGAATACGAAAAAATCCCATTTTCCGTACGTGTTTCAGAATCTGTTTGAAAAACCGGTCCGTATTATACATTTTTATTGTATCCACTTCGCTCTCTCGTCAGCTCGTGTGAAGGCTTTTGTAAGATCGATAGGGTAGGTACCGCTCTATTATTGCGCCCCTGGCGGGCCCTCAATTACTAAATTGCACTACTTAACACAACTACCCCCGCCTGGCCCGCCTAATGCATCCCTAATGACAATTTTCTCGATTGACTTTTGTTTGAAAATCGTGAGCAAATGGATTCTCGGGACGATTAAACATTTCGAGAGTGGCTCCATTGGAAAGGGTTGGGGGAATAGTCGACCTGATTTTAATTAGGGTTTATTAAAAAACGAACTGTTGCACATTTGGTGTCACTTTATTTAAAGTTTTGAATGCATCGAACTTTTGAGGATTGATATGGTGGAAGACATAACTTAAGGCGATCGTCTTGCAAAGTGAGAAAATTGCACAATTTTTTCTTATATCTTCTCTTGCGCTATTTATCACATTTTTGTATGGAAATATATCATACTAAAATTTATTAATCAGGTTCCATACATTATAAATACAAATATCTTATTAAAATGATACAGACTAAATTATTTAATAATTTAATAAATAACCAAGCTTATAAAAATGAAGAAAATTGCTCCACTTTGGGCCTTTTATGACTGAAAGGCTTTGAGAGATGCCTTTTTTTTCAATAATATTACATATAACAAAGTAAATAGTTATCCTAAATTGATTAAAATTATTATAAAATCTATCACTTTGTTTACTTACAATTTATGTTTTAAAAAATGTTTTATTAGTTGTGTGGTTTTTTTCAGCCCTTTTTACATGGTGCAACACTTTTTTTTTCAAAAATCCAAAGAATAGATATTATTATTTAAAAATAAAAACAGAAAAACTGAAAATGTTTGTTGAAGGACGATTTTCTGGGCGTTTATCGGGTTTACGACCTGCTTAAATGATCTCTTTATACGGTATAATATTCACCGATTCCACCCATGATCGATCATATCTCTCAAATTCGGAAAGTAGTTTATATATTATTGTCACGGGACGTGACTTTAGGAGACAAATAAAAACAACGGAAATTAATGAACGATTTTTTTATTATTATAATTAATTCACAAAGTCACTGGATACGGATTAAATTTAAATACTCATCTGAATTCACATTATTTAACAATTTATCATTGGTCTATTGACACTATTATCGCTTGTTAGAATATTCTGTTTAATACAACTATCGCACGATATTTAAATCGCTCATTTATCGGTAAGTGCTCGCCTAATATTTCGCTTCAATTGGTTCTTCAATTAATCTGCACGTCACTGGCATCACACATGCATTGGTATACCGATCACTATGGTTTGTCGCTAACATTGCAAAGGTAGAAACGTCAAAATTACATTGAAGACCGCGGCAGCGGTACCGCTTTTTTATACGAAATAGGTTAGTTTCTCGAATCTTCGAGAACATTCTTTACATTTATACTGTTTGCGAGAAGGTTTACATCACTTCCAGACTGCTCCAGACGTCTCCCAAATGTTGTAGATAATCCTTGAGGGCTGTAGGGTGTTCTAGAGCATTCTATATTGTGACATATTACAAGGGATTCGGACTCTAGCATCTCGTTACAGTACCGCCAACCATGGTTGTAATTTGTCATTGTGATCTCACCGCTGGAAATGAGACTATATTTTTGACTAGACTTTGGAGAAATATCTTTTTTTTATTTAAAATATAATGGGAACCTAAAAGGTTTATGGATAAACATTTTTACATTATTCAATATAAGAAATAATAATAATATAATTTAGATATAAAGTCATTTTTTTATAGCTGGCCAAGTTTTAACATTTTTGTCACATCTATTTTGAATTTGTCAGTGGTCAGTTGTTTGGTCTGTTGTGGCAGGTCATTGTATAGTTTTAATCCGTTGCAAATTAGTCGGGATTGTCCTGTTTTTGTTTTGGCGTGTGTTATGTGATAGTTCTGAGCCATTCTAGTATTGTGTTGGTGTTTTTCGTGTAATTTTATGTCTTTATCTTGTATTTCGCCAATTGCTGGTCTGTGAATGATTTTAAGTGTTTCAATTTTTGTAAGGCTTTCGATGTTTAATTGTTGTGTTATACGGTATACAGTTTTAGTATTCCGGTATGTCCGGTATTTCAGATCATAGACCATTTTTAGTATTTTGTTTTGCTGTCGTTGGAGTCTGTTTAGGTTAGTTTTGTTTCCGGTTCCCCAGAAGGGTATCAAATATCCTATTCTACTCTTGACGAATGCTGGAATTTTTACGGTCTTTGGTGTGATTTCGTGTATTTTGTGGATTCTTTTATGTATGAATGACATTTATAAGTCGAGGCGTTTGAGATGTGGCTCTACAGACGTATATTGAAAGTTTCATGGGTGGACAGAGTGACGAATGATGAAGTCCTCCGGCGTATGGAAAAAGACCGAGAAGTGTTGCAGACTATCAAGGCAAGAAAGTTGGAGTATCTCGGACATATTATGAGAGGATCAACATATAGTCTGAACCAACTCATCATCCAGGGGGAAAAGAAGCGTAGGAAGAAGCCGCTGGCATCTTATGGCTGCGTATCTTGAGGGATTGGTACAAGTGAAACTCGACTGAGTTGTTCCGCGTGGCGGTAAATAATGTCTAATTGCCTGAATGATCACCGACCTTCGATAGAAGATGCACCACAAGAAGAAGAAGACATTTATCCGAATTGTTAATGTAATACTCTTGTTTCGGGATGACGTTGCTTCCAGTAAAGACTTTGTTCTCGTAAGTATTTATTTGGTAACAATAACGGTTTAGACAATCGTTTATACAGTATGGTGCGGTCTGGATAACAATGGTAGTAAAAGAGAGAGCGACTCGACATTCACGCGCCTTTTTATACATTCTCTCTCTCTGTCATGCAGTCTCTTTCTGGCGTCGCGACATACGTTCCTCAGATCTATTACAGTTAACATACACACTAGAATACGCCTGAATTTTATTTCGATTTTATATTAATTTTGAGAATATTTTAAATTCACAATATTTCCATAAAAATAATGTGCATCTATACTCATATATAAAGAGGTAAAGTTTGAAAGTTTGGAGGTAGGAGGTAATCTCCGAAACTACTCATCCGATTTCAAAAATTCTTTCACCAATATTTAGAATGAATTTTCAGGGTGGACACAGACTATATCATCTCGTTAAAATAAAATAGCTTTTCGTAGTGACCTATTTTACAACTAAAGTCGACGAAAAAATGATCGAGCGACGCGTTTTTTACGAACGATATGATATGGTATGGTATGAGATATTTAAATTCTTTCCACAGAGAAATTGTAGAACTCAAAAAGTTATATAAAAAATTCCAAAACGACATTTATCTATATTTTAAGGTTAGTACACAAATTGATAAATTATGACTACTAAAAAACTACGGGTAAGCTAGTATCTTATAATTTTAATATTTTTTTCTGGATGTTGGCTGTCGGACAGTTGTCTGGTACCCTATTAATCGCTTCTTGTTGTTTTCTCTCTCCATGAACTTCAACATTACGTTTAATTCTAAGACCATCTCGCCAATGAATTAGAATACTCGTACTTTTGAACATTAAGGGTTGAAACATATTCTATGTTAGAACTCCATTTTTCTGCAATGAACCACTTTGATCCGAAATAAAGCATTGTACGAATTTCCAGACAGTGCGGAGTTGAATTTTTAATTGGAATTGAAGGAACGTGATCTGACGGCAATCCCGTCGCAATTCGATTTAACAGTTTTTCTCTTGGAGTAAGATTAATCATTTTTTTAAGAGAAGCAGATTGCATATTTTTAATTGGATTTTACTGGCCATTTTAGGCCCTCCAATCACGTTCTGTACAATTTTTACAGTTATTTTAATTCTAAACCGTCAAATATAATACCACTGAACAGACGTAATGATTGAAATATAGTGGAAAGGTCCCAGGTTCAAGAAAACTCCATTTTTATTTTTATTTTACTACTTGAGTATCAGAACCTCTCATCAACCCCTATTAAATTGACAACATTCAAATATCGTTATTTTTTATAATTATTATGTTTTTTTATTTAAACATTTATATTTATTTATTGATCAACGCCCTAGTGGGCTTTTACTTTAAAAAAAGTTACAAGGATTATTTAGACACCTAACATAAAACATGTTTGAAAGTAAATAATTAAAAATAATAATGAATATAAAATGTAACAATATATATGTAGCAATAGAAGTGAACAATATATATAAACAATAATTAGTACACAAACAAACAGCAATAATAAAGAACCTTTAATAAATTAATAATAAAAGAAAATAAACATAATTAAACCAATATACCAGATAAATAAGATAAGAAGATAAAATAGACCAAAAAATAAATATAAAATTAAAACATATTTAAAAGGGAAATGAACAACAATTATGACACTTTAAAATAAATAAATATGTATACATATATATTTCATGAGGAACGATATTTCATATTCAACGAAAAATGTCTACAAATACCGAGAATTTATTTCCAAGGCAATGCACGCATGTTAACGATGAATTAAATGCGTAGTTATTCCTGAGCGTGGGTCCCTACTAAGGACAATTCGTGATGTCTCGTTTGTCTTGGTACATTATACGAGACCATCTGAATCAGTTAAGGGGTTATATACAGTTAGAATTTTTCAAAAAATTGATTTTTTTTAAATTTAAATTTCGTAATGTACACATACTTAAGTAAATACACAGAAAGTTTCAATTCAAGTCAATCCGGCGATTATTTTCAAAGTAACGCGCATATTTGTAAGCGTTCGCGAGGCCGGAGCGCCAGCACTCACCTAGAGAGCAGTCACTTTTATTTTTACCTACCTGTTGTAAACGTTGTATCTTTTATATACCTATCCATTCTAAATGTTCCCTTCTAATGTATACAGATGACTAAAGTGAAAGTATGGCCCTGGAATAGACGATTCGATGTAAGTTGAAAAAAAAAGTTTTTTACTCTATGTAAAGCGCTTTTGAAACCGTTTTTCTCAAAATTGCCTTTTTAAGATCGGTGACAAAGATTTCTCGGAAACGACTCAACCGATCAGTCTCAAATTTTAACACAAGATTTTTAAGTATATTTTTTAGTAATTAATGGATGGTTTTTTCATTTTAGATGATCCAGTCCAGAGATATCGTTGTCACCGCAAGATACCTTTTTCGAGAGGAGCTCCTGGAGATCAGCTACCTATAGCAGCTTTCAAAATTATTATTTAACAAATACAATTTTTTTTAAATACAGTTAAAAATAATCATAATATGTGTAAAAATTTTCACATTAATAAATTTAAAAGTCTTCTCAGAAAAAAATCTTGAAAAATCACTCCTGACTGTATATAACCCTTAAGGGCAGAACACTATGTAGCTGACATCTCTTCTGTATGATAATTTCTTCAAACGAAGTGCATTCATTAAAGTATTGTAATTTATGCTTTCTATTGGAATACGCATTTTAAAATTTATAAATCTCAAGAATTTTGTGAGTGTGTATCATAGTTAGGAGACCACAAGATTGATTCTGTTTTTTATTTATTTATTTTATTTTATTTCTATTTAATTTAAATATAAAATTTTGGTTGGTATTCCAACATACTTTACAATGGATGCGTATTATGTATTAAGAGGGCTGTAGTGATATTTACA
Organism: Agrypnia vestita; assembly: GCA_016648135.1. Lineage (NCBI taxonomy): Eukaryota > Metazoa > Arthropoda > Insecta > Trichoptera > Phryganeidae > Agrypnia > Agrypnia vestita. The sequence goes on along the minus strand of JADDOH010009173.1, from coordinate 38,866 downwards.
CGTTAGTGTAGTGATTGTCCTGGTAAACAAAAAAGTAATTTTTAGTGGTTATATATTAACATAAATAACATTTCGTTAAAATGTCTGACCGCAAAGTTAATATTTTAATTAAATATTAAAATTATTTTACAAACTTAAATAATTGCTGTATAGCGTTAATTTAATATACTCGATCACGATCGCAAAGAACTAACGAAGTTCACTCGCAACAATGGCGGCACTTCGCTCGCTGAAGACTCCCGTCCCAGTGGAAATCAGCAGTCGCAGTCGGTCTGGTCTAGTCAGCCGGCCCCGGGAGACCAGGGCGGTCGCCGGTCACTGGCCATTTTAAATTATGCCAAACCCACCAGACAATGGTCGTGTCTCGCGGAATTCATCTCGGCTCTACGGAGAAATGTACACTCCGTTTAGGGCCGGTTGGCGACTACAGTCTAAACTATAAACTATGAAACTAGAAACTGTCATCAAAATCGTTTTTATCCAACTTTTCAACTATGAAACTAGAAACTGTCATCAAAATCGTTTTTATCCAACTTTTCAACTATGAAACTAGAAACTGTCATCAAAATCGTTTTTATCCAACTTTTCAACATTATGATGGTGTCGATGTGTGCAATATAATGTAGGATGCCACAGATTTTTCTGGCGATCAATTGATTCTAAAGAATGTGCTTGGTATGGTTGACGTTTTCAATGACAGTCTAGTGAAAGTAAAGTTTATACTTAAAGAGACAATATTATTTCACTACTAACTGCTGTTAACATATACATGTAATAATGTGTAATATATATTTTCTTACACACATTATTGCTCCGTATTTTATATTTTAAATTTATATTTTTAATTTTAATTTTAACACTCATATTTTAATGCTTATATTGTGTTATAAATTTTTTTTTTAAATTTTTATTTTAAATTTTTATACTCATATTTTAATGCTTGTACCTGATACTTTCACTGCTCATACCTTTTATTGCTTTTTATACATGTACTTTATATTCATATATTTTATTTTTTACTGCTTATTTACGATATTGTTTAATGTATATACTTTTTGATTTTATGTATTATTTTTTTATGTAAAAGACTTTAATGGGCGTAAAAAAGTAAATAAATAAATAAATAAATAATCTAGTCATCTCGCGTCTTCCGTGACAGCCTTCTCTGGCGCCGTCAACACAACTTACCATTCTTTCCTCATTCATTCGCTCAACATGCCTAAACCATCTGAGCCACCTTTTTTTAATTCTTTTCTAAGGTCGGCAATTTTTTTCTAATTTGTTCATTCTTTACTCTCAAATCATAAATAGATTCGCCACACACATGTCTAAGTGATCTCATTTCCACTGCATTCAGTCTACGTTTGTTCCTCTTCTGCCAACACTTCTATAAATCAGTGTTGGTACCAGCATTCGATTGTGTACCACTATCTAGTCTTGCTTCGGTAGACATGGTAGGTAACATGTTGGTTTTCGAATGTTCGAGATCGTTTGACACATTATTAGCATTCTCTCGACATTTACAGTGTTTACCGGTATGTCCCAATCGATTACATTTTTTTTTAAAACATCGATTCACTTGCATGCTATTAAAACCCCTCTCCATCGATATGTAAATAAATATAGAAATTCAGGCGGAATTTTCATCAAAACTTTTTAATACACGGGAATTAAATTTATTCATTGCGATGAGCAAAAACGAAGTTGAAATGTTATTCAACATTCCAAAGGAGCCTAAAATAATAAAACTACTGAATATTTTTGCCGATCAACATTTTTGAAACAGTTTTAATACGTTGAATTTAAATATTTTCATATTGGAAAAATGTCGTAGTGAAGAGTGAGTTATCTCATTTTAATACAGAATGTATTTTTTCACAGGCTTCTCGGGTGAAATGTGTCATGAAATTGCGTAAAAAATGCGCGTTAGACAAGTGTGTAACATTTATTAGATATTTTTTGGGTGAGCGTGTAATACGAGTATTTAATAAAAGCAAATTTTCAATTTTCAAAAAAGTTGTCAAGTATTTATATATCCCAAAAACCTTTGAATGTTACAGGATAGGTGTTATCAGAACTATTCAACTCATTTTATTTAATTAAGAAATCTTTGATACAGCTAACCCACGATCTAATCTGCGGAAGTGTCAGTTTTTTTGTCAGTTTTTGCGGTTAGTTCGTGTTACGTTTGTAATTTTATTACTTTATGTACTTTATTTCAAAATAAATATTAGATATCGATCCAAGATTGTAATATGATAAAAAAAAGCTACCTACCTCAGAACAGATATTTCAGTATATCTAGTAAGGTAGGTAGTAACAATATTTTTACGTAAACTTAAAAATAAATCATTTTTTTACGAAATATTCCTAACAATATTTTTACATAAAAGTCATATCTCAATGTATTCTATGCTGTGATGGTAAGTGAGTTGTCAGTTTTTAAAATTTATAATTAAGTCTTACCATATACATAATTGACGCCAGGGGCGTGCAGTGAGAACAAGAAGCATGACTTTTTCCTAAACATATTTTTTTTGGAAAGGAACCGAAATAAGAGATACATCTCGTAATATTCCTATCACAATAATTAACGTATTATTCAGATTTTAATATTTCATAATATTCTGCCACACAGATATTTAATTTCGATTTATTTCCAAAAAGTTATGCTTCTCATTCTCACTGCACGCCCCTGGTTGACGTTAAAAACATCGAAAATATTTTATTTTCTATTTTCTACGGATTTTCCTCATAAAAAAGTATGTACCAGCATTAACCTATTTTCATAAAACGATTTCCAATGCTGCGGATCCACGCAAAAAAGGGACACTCGGCGAATTCATTTGGAGGCTTACAAAAAAGTCCTCTTTTTCGCATAAGGGCCCTCCAATGTCGTTACCAACTTATTGGATCCAAATAGTAAATCCCGTCTAAGCCCTTCAATAACGGGACATCTGTGTAATAAACCCCGAGCTTCTTGCCGCGCGACTTATCTGGGCGGCCTACCCAAATTTGTCACAAAAAAACCGATCGGCGCTCCGCCCTCGCATAACCGCGGCACTAACGCCTCTCGAGAGATGGCGGGTCTGACCCGTCGTGTCAAAGAGTGTTTAAATCATTTTATAAGACCGCCGAGGAAGAAAGGTGCCGGCAGTTAGGTGGAAAAGTACTTGAGGGCGGCCATTGGGGTATACGCTAAGACGTGTATATTTTCTAACATATCCACTTGCTTGCCCGGTCCAAAATACTGGACTTCTACGCGGATTCGCTCAAAAGTGTCATGTAAAAAAAACTTTTATTTAAATGATTTTTAAAAAACTTGATCACGATAAACATAAACAAAACATTTAGTCGTGTTGTCTATTTATTTATCATTCGGCGGTATTCTGAAAATAAGATTATTATTTGGTGATTGTAACCCGAACACTTAAAAATAGAGAAACGTCAAGACATCTGTTAAATGTCAGTAGTTCTACCATTATCACGAAAATATTGGCCTTAATTAAATATTTGTATTCTTTGGATGAATATATTATTTATTTCTTTCAATATTCGGTGCATAATTACCCTTTACATAATATTATAGGTATATACAAGAAATACAAAGAGTAGAACAGCAAAAATTACAGAATTGACAGTATAGTATACAATTATTTAAAGTTATAAGAGTAATCTATAAAAAGGAGGTGTGGTATATGCAAGGTTAAACAAATAGGTATAATTATTTATTTGTGATAATATTATGGATTCAGAACGGCAGGGTGTAGAGCTTTTAGTACCGAATCTTTATATTGTGCTAAACTGGAATTAAAAATATCAGAGATATGCGCATGTTACCTAGACTATGCAGTCTGGGTGCAAGAGAGTTAAAATGCGAGTTGGTTCTAGTGCTGTCACAATAAAATAGCGTAGGTATTCGAGTAGCCCTTTCAGGCGCATGAAACATAAAGAAACCAAAAATATCAGGGGTGTCAAAATGCGAGTAAATAATTTTGTTGAGTAAAATCAAATCAGATAAAACGATGAATAATTATTGTGTTGACATCAGGAATACCTAGGTCTCTATCAAATTTCGGAGCAATTGTTGGTAGAAAAGTGGGTCAAATAGTGATTTAAGATTTCTCGTTGACAGACAAGTGAAGGAAAATAAAAGCTTCTAAAAATGATTTATTTGTTACTTTTTCTAAGTTTTATAACAATAAGTTATTTAGTTCTATTATTAAATAATATTAAACGTATTTCATTCATCGTGCGCGGGAAGTCAGGAAAAGGCTTGTTATCTAAGTTCTTTTTATTCTCTTGCACGAAATGAAATTACTGTCCCGCGAATAGTATAATGAACTTACATACTGACTGTTTTAATGTTCACGATTTATCTTGTGCACACACATCTCCTGTTCGCCATGCAAATCCGCGAAGTGATCAGAATTAATTTAACACACGACGCCATCTCAACACGCCATCAGTTTTGAATGTTGGAATGTGTAACTGCTCCGTGATTGGCTGGAATTTGAAATACGCTGTGGGGGAGACATCTCTCGGATTAATGAGGTAGCAATGTCTCGAGTCTAATGGCGGCGGAGTTGTTGAATCGTGGAATCGTGTAAGATTTTTAATCAGTGTTTGGGGATATGTGTGTGTTTGCTACTATTTGTGGAGTATGCTAGTAAGAAAGATGAAGATCTAGGATGAATAATCTAATCCGCTTCGAATTCATGTGGTCCCCTTTTTGAACTTGTGAATAGTCGAAATGAAATGCCTAGTTTATTGTATAACCAATGATGTTTTAGAACTGCAGAAAATTGTTCCACTTTGTGGGCTTTGTACAACTGTATTGACGAGTGACATGATTTATTTTTCAAGGCTGAAATGGATAATAAACACACCTTCACCGGGATTTTTTTTTGTCACACGTGAAGTCGAGTGTTCTGATTTCAAAAATGGTACTTATATGCGGCGCAAAAATTTATTTAAAAAGTTATCACAGTTCAAACATTCTCAATTTCCAACACGTAAATCTGACAGTTGCATGTTTTATCTATGACATGAATGACGCCTTTCCGCAGACTGTAGAGAGCAGATAAATATTGATTGAATGATTGAATTTATCTATGGATTCACCTTGTATGAAGTAGGTATAGCCCGTCCAACTTATCTGGAGAATAAAGGAGGGCGTCCCAATCGTTGTGGTGCTGCCCATAGTCTAAAAATTATCTTATTTTTAGGGAATTTTTTGCAAAATTAGTTTTTTCTTAAACAAGTTACAGTTGCCGGCAAAATTCTTGAAATTCTTTGGCATAGTGGGGGAATGCGCAGAAGACAAAATTTGGGGCTCGTTGGTGGAATGGTACATGCGCAAACTTTCCCCCACTACGCCGTAAAATTTCAAGATGTTTGCCGGCTACTGTACTGAGCAGTATACGACACAATAAAAAACAAAAAATGTAAACTAACGTACAAATAAATTTATCAAAATTTACATTCGCAAAATACACAACGTCACAAAATGGCGTTTATTCAAAATCAAAGATAAATACAATTTAAAAAAAAAACAAACAATAATAATTCTTTTAGGCCAGTGCTACATTACGCAGATCTTCCGCCGCGTATTTTCCGTTGCGCCAGTCGGCAAAGCAAATAGATCGTCCGATCATCCGCGTAGTGTGTTTAATAAGCGCATATTGTATGGAAAGAAATGCAGCGATGTTCCACGACAGAAGAGACGCGGCGGAAGATCCGCGCAGTGTGGCGCCGGTTTTATTCGGTGTCTCATACCTAATGACCATGACCACCATGTTTAACTCAGTAACACCTAAGGATATCAATCGGTTTAGGGCCGTTGTATCAACTTGGTTTATAGTAATCTTTCGTTCAAAGCATAGATATTTTGCATTTTCCACCGATCAACTTGCTCTCGTAAAAATCTATGCTTTAAATGAACTATTGCTATAAAGTAAGTTGATGCAACCAGTCTTTAATGTGCATAAATAAAAAAGTTTATTTTTGAAAAAAGATGTTTATACAAATGAACTCGTTAATGAATTTATGTAATAAAAAGTATAAATAATAAAAATTCTATGTAAAAAATTATCGAATAAAATATGTTCTAAAACTTTTCTCATCTTACGGCTTCTAATTCAATTTTTCCACTTATCCTTGTTCTTTTTTTTCCGGGTGTAGATATTTTAATGCCCATTTCCACGGCCACTTTACCTTCTTTAACTATTTTGTAAATTGCCGATTCAGAAATACCTGAAGAAATTGTATAATAGTAAATAAAAAACTAAGTATGGGAAAATCATTATAATTGCATGGCAGCATTAACCTGAAGTGGCGGCAATAAGTCTATGAACAAAATCAAACGGTATAATTGGGGCTTTTAGACGTTGTTCCTCTTCAAAAAACGTGTGCATTTTCAAGATTATTTCCCGAACACCGCTTTTAATGGTTTTTGGCATGGTAACAATCTAAAATGTTCTTAAAAAACTATCGAAACAGTCGTGAACCTCTCTGTAAACAAAGTCTGTCAAAGGTCTGTCAGCTGTAGATAATCCAATATGGCGTCGTTAGTTCCAAATTTGGCCATTCTTCAGATAAGTTAGACGGACTATACTACAAGGCAAGAAAACATTATGCTGCATTACACACACGGTTTTAATATACGGAAATATTTAATAAATACTTTATGCAGTCAACCACAGAATAAAAAACAACCAGACCTAACCTAACCTAACCTAAAAATAAATTTAATAATTTTTGAAAATTAATACAAAAGAAAATCAAAATCCTATTCAGAATTCCTGATTTTAGCTATTTCATTGAGCTTAAATTGTCATACCTTTTTTGTCGTGTTAGTACAGTTGATTATATATATTATATATATATATATATATATATATATATATATATAATATATATATATCTATAATCTATATATATATATATATATATATATATTAATCATGACGTGTCCTGACATTGATAGCCATTGGACACTTTATTGTTGGCTGCCGAAAAGACTACGCGTTTTGGTGTGCTAGGCGATTTTTATAACAATGGAGAAAATATAAAACCTTGATTTCAAAATTCGTGGCCAAAAAGAACTCCGTTATGATGCGTCGGCCTCCGTATAAGTCCAATGCGGCACCCTGGGACTTCTGTCTATTCCCGAAGATGAAAAAAACATTAAAAGACAATGTTTTCCCACCATTGGGAAGACGAAGATAAAATCGCTTAAGGAGCTAAATACCATACCGAAAATATGTAAAAATCGCCGGTCCAAGTGTGTTATTCCTGATGGGGACTACGTTGAAGGAAATAAAACTAATATTGATTCATCTTTTTATATATTATTTTATTTATTTATTTTCGGATAACTAACACAACAAATAAAAATCAAGTTACACATGGATATTAAATAGAACTATAGCGTACAAGTTTCCACAGAATTAACAAGTTATGTATTAATATTACACAACATCAATAAATTACAATTTAAAAAAAATAATTAAATTTAAGTCTGAGTGTTCTCAAAATTGATTGGTTTGTTAACCAAGAGAGTCAAAGAATTAAAGTTGAAAGGGGATTCAGAAATGGGGATGAAAGAACAGGCCTAATTTGTAAACAGAGGAAGAGACAAGAAAAAAAGAGCAAAATAAATAAAGCATAAAGATATGTGAATAATACATCAGAATAATATACTGTAACGACATGCCAAAAAGAATTACGCACTTCTGTCACTTGTCACAATACTATCGAAAAATCCAGAACGGCCTACGTGATCTACGGATTTCGGGAGGCATCTGAAACATCTATACAAACCTAGAAGCCACGAGAATCTTCTTGTAAACAGTAGAAAAACCCAGAAAGTATAAAGTACCAGCATTTGCCAGATATAAATAAGACCGCGCGTGGGAGTAGTGAGGTTGTTGTTGAGCGCGTTTGACAGCGAAAACAAAGCGTAGTTAGCCGCGGGCCACGACGGCCGGAATGGCTATTCAGGCGAATAATTTATCAGAATAAAATCGAAGCGATTAATACGTGCGAAATCGGGTGGAATGTTCTAGTGAATGTTTAATAAAGTGTTAAAGCGATAATAAAGTGTCCATTACGATTTCGAAATAGTGCAATTTAAAGAGTAGCATATAGAAGTGTTAAGTGGCTTTGTACTTTGAATAATTAATTAATCAGTAATTAATAAATTGCTTATTAATTTCTAGCGTTTTCATTCATTCCTCCCGCAGCCGCGACACGTGAAAATACATACACGAGTCAAAATAAAGATGCGGTATTGAAAAAAAAGATTTATGAGTGAGGTGAATATCCAAGAGTTTTAAAATAATGTATTGATGAATGGAGAAAGGAGTTTCATGATGTTGATAATACTATATTTAACTTATGTTGAAATCTGTCAATAAATAACTGAGAAATACATTATTTAAATTTACGTTGTCTGCCAAAATCTACCAAACTCAAATTTAATAATATCCAAATCTTCTTACCTACTATGTACATCCATAGAAAATATTATAGTATTGATATTATAACGTAAGTCTGGCGGTCGACTTTAATGATTTAAAGGTTGAGGTACGCTTTAAAAGTGTTATTTTGTACTGAAAATAACGCTTTTAAAGCGTACTTAAACCTTTAAATCACTGAGCCCCGAATTTAGAGTCAATAAGCCTTAAAAGCGTAATTTTCAGTATATAATTACCATTTTAAGGCGTATCTTAACCTTTAAATCATCCAAGTATTGTCTTTGTATTCGGGCCTCAGTGTACAACGCAGTCATTATCCAAAAGATGCCACAGAATCGGCCCCAACTTCAGGTAGAGCTCCAGGAAAGAAGGGGGGAAGACGGGATGGCGGGGGGAGGGGCTACCGCAAACGATTTGCCGCCAAAACTGATAAAACCGTTCCGTTACGCTTGCAGGTCACGTCCGTCGGAACGCTGGTCGCTATCCGTTATACGGCGTTACAACGGGCGTCTGCGGACTAACGGGGCGATAGTGCCCCATGGCAAGTAGTCCCGCGCTGCAAGTGACGCAGCTGATTTACTGTCTAGAGCGACTGCGATTGTTTTGTCGAGGCGTCACACCTTTAGAACTTAATACAAATAAAACAAAATACATGCTTATAATCAAAAATAACGCAGTCGACTTGAATGACAACCTTTATATAGAGACGTACTGTAACAGACCTAATATTTCTTTGTAGGATCGTAAATAGTTTGATTGATTGCCCTCAGATTATTAGTCTGATCGAATTATATGCTCCATCGAGGTCATCAAGACACAGTGCATTGTTCTATTAAAGTGGAAATGTCAGAACTAATGCATTAGCAAACTCTGTAATTCCCAGATTACACTCATTAGGGAATGAGCATGCAGAGGCGGCTGACATTTTTGCTGATAGTATAACTGTTTATAGGACAAAGCTGATACAATTGTTTACATCCCAACGAAATGGAAATGGACAATAAATCTTTCTATTTTACCTTTAACTATTATTATTTGTACTTTTAACTTTATTATTATTTTATCTTATGTTTTTCTGTATTATTATTATTATTATTATTACCTTTTAACTATTATTATTGTAACTTTTAACTGTATTTTTATTTTAACTGTCTTATTTTATTTAAAAAAAAAATATTCTGTATATTTGTAAAAGCCCATAAGGGCGTTAAATAAATAAATAAATATAGCTGGAACGAAACTAGAGAATGTACAAAGTATTGTATACTTGGGCTGCAACTTAAATGAAAGATGGGATCCTTCGGTTGAAATCAAATGCCGCATAGAGCAACCTTGTGCAACCTTTATCCGCATGAAAAAGATGTTCTGCAGTCGTGATCTCAACCTAGGATTACGAATTCGAATGGTCAGATGCTACGTGTTTTCAGTGTTATTCTATGGAATGAAAGCATGGACGCTTACCGAAGAACTGATAAGGCGACTTGAGGCATTCGAGATGTGGATCTAAGCTCTAATCTAATCTCAAAATAAGCTGGATGGACAGAGTTACGAATGAAGATGTTATGGCTCGGATGAATAAAGAAAAAGAAGTCATTAAAACAATAAAAATCCGAAAACTTCAATATCTAGAACACGTGATGAGACATCCAGAGAAATACGAGATCTTGCATCTCATAATGCAGGGAAAGATTGCCGGAAGTCGGGGCCCTGTAAGAAGGAGGACTTCATGGCTGAAAAACTTGAGACAGTGGTTTGGCCAGTCTACTGTGGAGCTGTTCCGGGCCGAAGTAAACAAAGTTCGCGTAGCCAACATGATAGCCAACGTCCGGTAAACGGACAGGGCACGAGAAGAAGAAGAAGAAGTCACACCTTTGATACTATAAACACGATAAATAAGCTAAACAATAAAAATCAAAAAAATTAAGCCATAAATAAATAAATAAAACTTTTTCTTCAAAAACAGCCAAATTATTTTGTGGTGACATTATAATTATAATTTATAGAAATAAACTTTGTTTACACCACAAATATATTGTTATAACATCAAAAAAATTATAACCATGAAACATTATTTTAGTTTTCATGCAACAGAGTTATCTTTGGTACCTACACTTAATCTCTATATTTTCAAACAAAGACCAAATATTTTATTTACAAATTGATTTACACAGTTTGAAGAAGAAGTGGTGCTAATCAGACATTAATATTTTTCGACAAGTTGTTAAATATATCGTTTTAAAAAAGACAAGAATTATACGTTCTGTTTCCTATATTGCAGTATCCATAAAATCATTAAAATATCGATTATTTTAAATAAATTTTACACGCATACTAAGAAAATTTCACTGCCATTAATATAAAAATATTCAGAAAATTATACCTCATACTCAATAATTCGAATTAATTAAATCATATAGACTGTTATGGCCGTGCACGGTGCGCTGGGCGCGGGGGGGCTTAAAATAAGATAAAAATTTACAAGTGTGTGCTTGTTTCTATATTCACCTGCACAAGATGGCTCTAGTCCCGAAGGTAATGTCTGGACTGCCGACACAGCGAGACAGATCCTTCGGGACTTTACTGGGGGCTTTTCTTTGTAGGCAGAAATAAGAATCGGCTCAATGAAAATGGACTTAGCCGGCTTAAGCCTATTGCACAGGACCGACAATTTCAATTCCCGGCCATTCTTCTATCAAAATATCTGCGATCGCGTAATTTCTGTTTTTGCTTATTATTTTTCTTAATAAAGCAAATATATCATTCATAAGCGGTTTTATTTATAAAGACACCACGCATTATCGAAGTCCACATGAATCTAGAATAAACTATACTATTCCCGAAGAAACTATAGTCTCTAAGAACATTCTCTTTGTATCGCGAAATAACATTTATGTATAAAAGCGATGACAGGCACGCGCGCGGGCAGAGTTGTGACGTTTCTGCGATTACGCAGATAAAGTGAACCCGTAAAGCGGCGATTAAGTGTGGCTAGCGCGTGCAATCAGCGACAGTAAATTAAGAGAGCCATAGAAAGCGAAACCACAAACAAGTAAAGAGATACGTATGAGTAGTGCGAGTTGACATGAATGCGTACCTGTGTGGAATATTCTTATGACAATTTGTGTGAATTTAAGAACGGTGCTCCAATTAACTTTTTGTTTAGTGACTTTGTGCAATAAATAAAAGTTGTAAGTGTTTGATATTTGATATAATTGGTTATTGATGTCATGTCTATCTCTTGTTTTTAGATTTTTGAATTTTACATTTCATTTTATTTTACTGTCATTTTTATTGCTTCTTGAGTTTCAGATTTGATTTGTTTACAATTATTTCATTTTGTTGTAATTTTGTTGCTTATTGAATTTCAGACATAATTATTTTAATTTGTTGTAGTTTTATTGATTGTTGAATTTCATATTTGATTTGATAACTATTATTTCATTTGATGTAATTTTGTTATACTTTATGTTAAGTAATGTTTTATTTTTCTTTATATATCACTTTATTAATTGTTTTAGATAGAATTATACCTTATCTCCTTTTTTTATTATTACCTATCAATCTAAACATGTTTATATACATTTTTTCTTTAATGGTACGTTGTACCGTGTATTAAATAAATAAATAAATAAATAAATTATTCGTAGAAATATGGTGAAACTTCGTGAACTCTGATATTAATATATTAAAGTGATGTAAGCGTGAGCGCAAGTCAGTCATACAATACGACCTCGGCAAACGCCATAGAAAGTGAAACCAGCCAGCGAGCAATAGACAGAGCGAAATAAAGTTTTCCACAGACGGGCGAATATTCTGGTAAACGAAAATAAAGTGTTCCACACACGAGTGGTTAGTAATAATTAGTGCAAATTAAAGAACGTTGCTCCGATTAAATTCGTGTCCAAATAATTGATTTTAATTTATTAAATTTTTAATTAATTACCATTGCTGCATTTGCCTTTCACGGCCCCATGGCTCCCGTGACAATAGTAAATAATATTATTCTTTTGGGTTTTTCTCGAAAGTCCTTTTTTTAGAATTCGATATTTCAAAATTTTGTTCAAATTTTGCACACACTTTAATTATAATATTATCTACGATGAAGTGAACGGTTTTTTGGACAAAAGGTTTATCCAAAAAAATTAAGCCGTTTATAATTATTTTCCATACCCTTCCACCCTTCCTTTTTATTTGCTAGTGGGTATGAAAGTGGCCTATAGCCAGCAGTGGAAAGATGAAAGCTGGAAAAGAAGAAGAAGAAGATTATTATTTTAAAGTTAGATTTTTTTCTAGGAACAAAGGGAAAATTATTTTAAAAATTACTGATTTGCACCAAAAAAAATCTATTTTTTTCGATGCGCTACACCATTTAACCAGAAAATAAAGAATGAACCTCAATACTTTAATCTCACATTTAAAAGAAAACATGCTTGTTTTCAACATCTTATGAATTTATGAATTTATAAACTCATCTTGTAAAATTGATGAACGATTATTGTATTGGCATCAGGAATACGTCTGTCTGCCAAATTTCAGAGCGATTTTTTGTCGGCTTGTGGGTCAAATATTGATGACAAGATTTCTCGCTGAAGGACAAGTGAAACTCATTAAAAGCATGTAAAACAATAGGTAATTTAAAAAATTTCAAAATTCGCTTTAATACAATTTAAATTCAGAGAAATTTTGCAGAGTTTTAATCACCTTGTTTGACTTGTACTAATGCGAAAGAATTAAAAATGTTACATATGTGGGGTATAAAAGCAAAGGCAGCAATATTCAAGGAAATAAAAAAATGTTTTGAATGCAGTCATCGAGGATTACTAATTTAAAATTTACTGAATTTCCGATTTCGTGTACCTAACCCTCCAAAAATCTTGGGCTATGTTATAGGCTATGTTTGATATATCTTATAGGCTATGTTTGATATATAATCTCGAATTCAGTACACAATAAATTAGTAATGGATTCATTTTTTAAAAAATATTAACGTCTTTTCTTTTGTACTCTACATATAAGTTATTTTAATTATGATCCAAAGTCTCACAGAAAATATGTCAAAAGTATTGAAAAAAATGCAAAGTTTGAACTCGCTTATCTTTTTAATTTTGACATTTCACCCAAAATGTAATACATATTTTCTGTTCAAAATTGAATGAAAAAAACTCCCCACAAGTCTTTTGTACAAGCTACGAGGCATTTGTCTAATATTTTATGGGTAAGGTTTTTTTCCTACGTAAAAAAATAGTCGGAATTTTTATTTTTTATTGTATTTCATTTGATTTTTAATATTTTATTTTGATTGTCGGCATGAAGGCACACATAATGATCAAGGAATTAATATTTTTGGATTATTATTAATTTTGCAATATATCTTTTTTTTCTGGATTAATTTGGCGCAGAGTCGACAACAATATAAAGGCACATAGAATGACCAAATAATTAATATTTTTAGCAATATTACTAATTTTTACAATTGGGTAACGAGATGGAAAATAAAATAACAACAATAAAATAAATAAAATAAAATAACAACAATACAACGGCGTCACTCGATGCATAGTCCGTGACCCGAAGCTCTCGAATATTACGCACGCAACGCAGAGTCAGTCATCTGTGACCGCATTCTCTCTTCTAGATTCTAATACATTCCATTAGACACTAAAACATTATCTTTGAATCTTCTAGAATGCTCTAGAACAAATCTCTCGAAGGAATTTGTCTATAAAAGGCATCACGCAACGTGGGGTCTGAAAGTTCATTTGTGGTAGTGACAAGTGTAATATCTCAGCGTTAGAACGAGTATAATATTACAACACGCGATACTACCAAAAGAGCGAGCACAGTGTGACCAGCAGTGATACCAGCGAAAGTGAATAAAGATAATAAATACCGGGGCGAGAAATTTATATGTGCGAACATTGAACGGGGTTTACTAGAACGTGATCAAAGCAATAGGAACAGCGTTAATTTGTGCTAATTAAGGAACAGTACAATAATAAGTGTGTGAAATATTCGGAAGACATTTAGCGACTATAAAAATTAAGAACAGTGCTACAATTCAACTCGGCTCCACTAACAGACAAGATCTTTGCTAATAAATAAAACTTTAATCTGGATTAATTTGACGAGGGGTCGATAGCAACACGAAGACATGCAGAATGATGATATAATTAATATTTTTATTAATTCTTAAAATGTTTTAGTTTTGGCTGGGTTTATTTAACGCAGAGTTGACTATTCTTCCTTACTATAATGAATACCTTCGACTGGAGTTAACGAAACGTCAAATATTAACGATTCGACGTAAAAACGTCTCGCGTCTCCCTCCACGCGTATTTCCGCAGTTATCTTTTACGGCCGAAAACATTTACTCTTTTATATCGGAAATATTATTCGCTGTATGGAATTGAATGACAAGGATTTTTCTGCGGATTTAACGGGATTACACGGACAAGCGGGGATATATCTTATTAAATAAAGTGGGTCTGGGGGACCGGGAGCGGCATTAGATTTACGGTGAAATATAAAGTTATGCCTATCATTCGTTGCTGCCTGATCTGCCCTTTCGCGTAGAGCTGAGGATCGCATCAATCTGGTACGATTATTGATGGTATATTTTTATTCAATTTTATTTTTATTTTTGAAATAAAACTTCCTTAGGCGAGTAAAACATCTAATCAATTCTAACTCATCATACATAATATTTAGAAATTTTCGTGATTTACTGTGTGAAAGTTCATCGTAATTAACAATTTTAATTTAATTAAAAAAAACGAGCCATTCTTACAGTAGTCAAATATTATGCGTCGCATTTGACATTTCACAATTGAGCAGCAACAGAAATTGTCATGAAAATTTAAAAAAGCTATTATCTATATATTTATTCACTAGTAAATACAAGTAAAGAAAATGTAAGTGCATTTATTTATTATTGAATTTTGCCGCAGTAGGTAGGTACCGTATATCTACATACGCATTCTGTTTAGAAATATTGTCAATTGTATGTTTTTATTTATTTTCAGATATTGATGATTATTATATAAATATTTAAAACAATCACATAAATTACATAAAACTTGAGAATGTAAATCATTAAGGGTAGTTATTGTTTACATAAATGTACAACATGAAGTATTTATCGGCTAGTTTCGAAGATATAAGTCAAAATATATTAAAGTTACAACATCCATACGCTTGACACCAGCCGCGTAGCATATATACAAAATCAGAAGCGTTGGCTGTTCGAAGTGTGCGTCTTCGCTGTGACGACACTTACTTATAAACGATAATTTTTTTTCCATCACGCGCGCTCATTGGTTAAATTAAATTGCGCGCGCTTCCCTGGCGTCTTATTTCCTGTTACGAATTTCCGTCCTTTTTCACTGCCACAGATTGCAGGAAAGCGAGAGGAAAGATGTTACACATCAAAAACTAAAACATTTTCGATGCTTACTGCATCATCTTCAGTAATATACTAAATTTTAAGACTAGAAGACATTTTATCTACTACACGGGCGGGGTGGTCGGGAGCGGGGGAGGGGGAGGGGTAAGCGAAAAGTGAAAATGGTTATTCGGCGGAGCTAGTATGGATAGGAGGGGGGATATTATAGATGGTGTTATTATCATTATTTAGATTAATTTCTATATTTTATAGAATGTCTAACACTTCTACATTATCACAGGCGAAGTTATGTCTTTCTGATTTCACATGGTCTGCCATCTCTGAATTAATGTTAAAATTCTTGATCCTTGATGTTCATTTATTAGTGTTTGTAAAAAACATTGATTCTGAACTTCTTGAACTTTCTACTTGTTTCTCCACTTTCTAGCAGCCTCTCCATACTTTCGGTGATTACGAGAATAAACGCACGCTGTAAATCTCGAATCATCCGAAATAAATCTGTGCATATATATGCCAACCGTGAGTGCTTATTCATACTAACTTGTGTCTTATTTTCTAACATCGCGACACAAACATAAACATTCTAATCTAATTTCTAATTTTTTCCGCACACCCCATACTGATAGCTATTACCTCAAATCTCTACGAAGTTGTAATCCAATCGAAATCTATCTAAGTGTACCTATCGACTGAGATATAATCTCATAAAAAATATATTTGTAGGCATCGCTTATCATAATATCACCTCCGCGGTTAGCTATTAAAAATGAGAAATACTTTCCCGAACGACAAAGCTATCAAACGATATTTTATATTGAATTCATAAATTCGTTATCAATATATACACCATTAAAAATAAATCGATAAATCATTTTAGAATTGTGGGAAGCGAAAAAATATAAATTTATGCGTTTTGCGATTTTGCGATAAATAATACTATCTGTACATTGCGGAACATTTAAAAAAAATAAAAAATTAAAATATCATAATTATCTTCAATTTATCTTTATATTATATAAATTATAAGGTTGTCGGACTAACGTATTCGACATATATAAGGCGCGGCGCATGGCCAAATAAGAAGTATGTGTTTTGACATAATTTGTTCAGAATGTGTGCAATCAAGTAAGCCCTTTTTACAAAGGTGTGTTAATTATTTATTTAAAAAAAAATCATTATTATTTTATTTCATTCATATGTTGTGTAGCTTTTTGGTAAAGTGGTCATGACGCTCGCCTAGTGATCTGGTGGTCGGTGGTTCGAGCCCCATTCCAGGACACCACCAATATAAATATATATATCCCACCTATCTATGGAGATATACAAGTCGAATGAAGAATGAACCCTGCAAGTATAAAAAAAAAATATTTACAAGGTTTTTATCATTTTATTTAAGTTGTATTGAAACAAATGGATTTTTCATGATCGATATAAGTTACTATAATGAAGTACAGAAATATTAAAAAAAAATTTCAAATTTTGAAATTGCATATCACCATAATTATTGATATTATGATATTAGGTCATGGTTGCTTGAACATTTCAGACTCATAACATAGGCAGAAACCTACCAGCCAAGTTTTTGCTGCTAGCTCTGGTACACCCTACATAAACGGCCACGGTATTGCATTGATTGTTCTTCTTCTTCTTCTATTTTACTATTTCTCTTTTGTTTTTATATAATATTTTTAATGTGTGTATTTTCTTTTATATGGAATGTGTGGGATTGCACGAACCTCCCCACATTCTGGAATAAAGCTATATTTATTTATTTATTTATTTATTGAGGACAGCATTTATTTGACAGCTGGTACATATCAAGGAAACCATAGATAGGTGGGATATTCTAGGTGATGAATGTACCAGAGACGAGTGGAATATTCTAGTGCGAAATTAGCGCGAATTACGGAATGATGTTCCAGTTAAATTTCATGTTCTGGGATTTTGTTTAATAAAAGTTTTGAATTACTTTTGTTTTCATTTCGCTCCCCATCATGGCAACTTCTTGAAAATATTTAAAGAAAATGTAGCTGCGTATGAGAGTCAAGAGGCCGCATAAAAATGACTACAGAGGTGTGTCCAAGGCTCTACTGACACATCATTTGTGATGTTCCCTCGTGTCTTTGATTAATCGTAAAAAAGTGTGTCAAATAAAATAGAGTGACCATATTTGTGTTAATTTATGAGTTATTAAAGCTATTCAGTCTTCTGTATTTCTGACAGGAGAAATATTGTGTAACTACAGTTTGTTACGTCATATTTCCCAGGCGTAAAATGAAGTAATCTCGGGAAACATTTCGACCATACAGGATGTTTGTTAAATGTATTTAAATATTTGTTTATTTATTTATTTACTCCCAAGGGACTTTTACAAGTAATAATATGAATATACAATAGATGTGACAAATTAAAGAGTTAAGGTTGTCATTACGGTCGTTAGACATATTTAACTGTAAATAGTTGCGGATATTTTATACGAACCGTATGTTTTTCCGAGAAACGATTCTCGACGTTTCGTTTAATGCTTATGCATGTAACATGTAACAAAATAGTGTGGTTAAACATTGTAACTTAAATTTGTTAAAATAAAATACAATAAGACAAAATAAGACATAATACAGTTAAAAAAAAAGAATTAATTAATTCATTGCAGGTTTTTACATGAAAAATATACAATAAATATAGTATAATAGAGCAATATATTGTAATTTCAATATGTTAAAATAAAAATCCATTTAAAAAAATTAGAAATAATTTATTCAATGCAAAAGAGAAGACACGTAAGATAAACAATAAAAAACATAAGTAAATAAATACTTAAAAATAAAATTAAAACAGTCAACAAAATGTAATTTAAAAATTTGATAAATAATTAACTGAATGCAAGTAAGAAAACGTACATGGTTTCATATACATATACAAAATACAATTAATATTATTGACATGAGGGCGGTCCTGCTCACTCGCCGCCTGGTTGGCATTTTTTAATGCGAATAAGCCACTGTGCGACCCCGCTATTCTATTATTATGATCAGAAATTAAATGACTTAATAGCATAGTATAAAATAACACGTATATAACACGCAAACAATTAGAATATACTTACTACAGAAAAAAAGATTTTAAGTATACAAGTATACAAGCTTTCTTCTTTTCAGGCTATAAATGTTGTAAAAACACGTCATTATACCCGGGAAAACATAAACCAGAAATCAAGATATTTATACATGTCTCATAGAGACGAAGCTATATTTTTATATGGGAAAGTAGTCTCTGTCCAGGGAGGTCACATATATACGGCAGAATATCCCAGAAAACTATACTATAGAAGATTCTTATCGGCCGTGAAAACCCGAGAACATATATTTTGTCTTATTTTGTTTTATTAAATTTTATTTTAACAAATTTAAGATTCAATGTATAATCGCATTATTTTATTACATTTATTTTATTATCATATTATTTCCTGTAAAAGCCCCTTGGGCGTAAAAATAAAAAAATTACAATTATAATAATTTTGATGTCTGTCTGTCCGTCCGAGTAAATTCGTGTATCGTCCGTAACTTTTGTAAAGTAAATTTTAAAATATTTTTAAAAAAAAATTATTTAAAAAAATTTTTTTCAAAGAAAAGAAAGGAACTGACATGTAAAAGTACCGCCATTTTTGACGGGTTACAGTTACTAAATAAATAAATCATAATATTCTGTCGCACAAAATGATGTGTAATAAACTGTAGATATAACTCAAACCTCTAAGTTTGCCTTCTTTGCATACGTTATCGAACGGAAGCTACGGCGAAAAAAAAAGTCCCGGGGAAAAGGAACCCAGTATCGTACACTATTGTAAGAATGAGTATGTTATTTTAGTCACCGTGACTTCAAATTATCTGATTGTTCTGTCTACACGCAGATCGTTTGTCACGATTTGTTGTCTCTTTCAATGCAATATTTGCTACATATGAAAGCCGGCGAGTATGTCTATATTATAATATGTCAATGGTCGCATAAGTATTATTATACTACATTGTTTTTTTTCAATGTACATGTTTACGTAAAAGTCATGTCAACCTTACCTCTATGAGCGACAGCCGATCATCTAGTTGATATAAATAAGTATTATCTATACATGCGATTCAACACACTCCATTGCAGCTTCAGACATATGGGTCAAATTAATATTTGAGGACTCCTAGAGCAGCACCCTGTAGCGGTTCGTGTCCAAGACAATACGCCGCCATTTAATGTCGGCCATTCTGCGCGGCCCGCTATCAAAATGGAATAAAAACATATCTTCCAGCACTTTCCAGATTACGCAGTAACTCGGTTATTACGCCCGGCTCTCCATAACCCGGCGCATTAAGCCTCGGCGGCACCGCGCCGCGATCCGCCCCGCAGTGACGTCACGCCGCGTGCCGAGTGCAGCGTGAAAGGGCCCAACTACGAGACTGCACATCACTGGTCGATGGGTTACAGTAATCTCACAGAAGCTGGCCGAAAGTAATAATATAATATATATATATATAATTATATATTTTTTTATATAATATAGTATATATATATATATTTTTAAATAGAGATGCGAACACGGAATACGTGTCACAGCAATATTCTAACTATTTTCAAACTAAGCTAAACGCTTGTGCTATGAAAATACGACTAACTTGGTGATCTGGAGTGAGATTTGAACCCGCGACCTTGGATCACGGGGCAAGAGTCCTAACCACAACAACAAGCAAATTTAATTTAATTTAATTTATAGCTAATTAAAGCTAAAAAAAATTATAATTAATTAAAGCATAAACACAGGCATGATATGCCCATACATTTTGTGCTTGATGTGTCTAAATAATATACAGGGTGACTGATAGCTAGTGGATTCTTGCCTTGATAATGAAACGAAAATATTTAAGACCATGACCTAATTTCAACAGTTATAAAAATATGCAATACCAAAGTTTGCATTTTTCTCAATATTTCTAACTTATTTTTTGCACAGTTGTACAATCATACGGCTAGACCTATCGTACGACTGGCTTGAGTGATCATTTTATACAATGTAACGTTCATCAATTCTACCCATAAATGACTACTACTAAATAATATACAGGGTGACTGATAGCTAGTGGATTCTTGCCTTGATAATGAGACGAAAATGTTTAAGACCATGACCTAATTTCAACAGTTATGAAGATTTGCATTTGATATGCAATATCAAAGTTTGCATTTTTTCAAAATTTCTAACTTATTTTTTGCACTGTTGTACAATCATACGGCTGGACCTATCGTACGACTGGCTTAAGTGATCATTTTACACAATGTAACGTTCACCAATTCTACCCACAAATTACTACTACGTCTAATAAATTTATATATGTTTATTTTGGATAACCCGTTGTGATTTATATTTACCGCCGCCGTCTGTGGTTGAAATTTGTCGTCCCCATGAACCAGCATAGATGTCACCGTTGGCAATGAGATATCTATTTTTTGACGAGAGTTTTTTTTTGCAATATTCTATTTAATATGTATGATCGTAAGCCCTATAGACTTCCATAACTACTTTCTCGAATAAATAGCTTTTTCTTTATGAGATAAATAAAAGAATTAGGAGAAATATCAAAATGGAATCAGTTCAATAAATTTAATTTAAAAATTTAAAATAGGATCTATGATACACAAGTGTCCACAGGGTATAAAATTATACAAAGTTGAACTAAACTCCTTCTTTAGGCGAGGGAACTGGGGTATTTTATTTATTTATATTTATTTATTTTGTATGAATTTATACATGGGTATAAATGAAGGCAGCTGCTTCATTAGATAATGTGTGTTCTGAAGAAACTACCTGAACATTTTTTTTAAAGTTTAAACGTTAAAAATGAAAATTATTGACATTCAAAATTTTTTGCTTTTGTACTTAAAATTGTTCTCGTTTTTTAAATCTCTTCTGTTTATAAAATGAATATAATTTATTATTATTTAGAAACAGTGTAACATTTAATTGTATAAATGAACCTGCAGACAAACGTCTATTAAGACGTTTTCTGGGACTAGAAATACTACAATGTAAAGAAAATAAATAGATAAAAAAACTAAACATCAAGCCGTTTCCCGCAGGAGTAGGCAGAGAGGAGAGAACGTTGTTGGGGTTTTTAACAGGGCCATCCTCCAATATTTATAGAATTTGATCACGCCGAGTCTTTCGCGGACGCCCTCTATTCCTGTTGCCTTCAACACTCGCCCCATATATTTTCTTAACCCTCCTTTCCTCCCTCACACGTTCTACATGACCAAACCATCTCAGCACTCCTTTCATTATTTTGTCTACCACACTACAGTCATCATCAAATTCACTTCTAATTTGTTCATTTCTCACTCTGTGGACCAAAGATTTCACACATGCGCCCAAGTGACAGCATTTCCACCACATTCAGTCTGCTTTCATTCCTTTTTTGCCAATTCCAGGATTCACTTCCATACATACACTCTCCTTTCGATATCGTTCTCAGCCTTGCTGTCACTACTAAACACACTTGCCATGTATATACACAAACTATTGACATTCAAATCTAAAGAAAACAAAAGTGGAGAATAGATATATTTTGATTCAACGATTCACTCGATTTATTTCACAAAACTTCTTCCCTATCTACACGAATTCCGCTAAAATGTCATTAGAATTTGATCATTATTTCTTGACGCTAAATCTTCATTTCAAGCTTCTGACTCCAAGTAAAACAAGAAGTCCGAGCAAATATAGGTCTTTGACAGGGCCAATATTACTGCCATTTTAGCTTTTGAAGCATTCCGCCCCGTTCGATAGATGTCACCCCGGTGCGGCGGCTGAGTGCTGACGGCCGCCGCCAGGGTATGTTTTAAAAGAGGGGCTCTTAGGGTCACCACCTACCGGACAAAACTATTATTTATTAATGATTCAATACTTTACTAAAATTCACAGATGTCGATGGAGGACGTTGATCGTTATTCCGCTTTTAAGATTAAATAACTTAGTTGAAACTTACATAATTATTATATTTTTATATCGTCACCATATTTCATTTATTTTTTTTAAATATCGACTTGTTTTTGTTTATTTCAATAATCAATCCTTAATATTTTTTGATTAAGATAAATTATATAAGTTCACACAGACAAAGCTAATTATATGGTAAACTTAAGAGATCATTTAACACAATGCAACATTAACCAATTCCACCGTAAGAACACCTAGACATTATCAAATTTTTGATAGGTTGTAATGTCCTAAATCAGTTTCTTTCAGATATTCGAATGGACTGTGCTGGGGACATCTATAGTCCTGAATTATAAAATATTATTTGAGTTCTTTCCTATCATTGTACCTTCAAACGTACTTGTGTACCAGACAACTTAAATGGAAGACGCCAAACTCTGAGGTTGGCCACTTTTTAAGTTGCAGGAAGGGTTATAAAACCGATCAAATATTGCTACAGTAAAGTCCGCCGACGTAACTAGTACATATTGCACACTGGCGACCTCTATTGTAGAAGAAGTGAACACTCCAAAACAAAGTGCATATAATTTGCGTCCTCGAAAGCAGTAATCACTCCGCCCTCTACATCCGCGGGTAAAGGTCGTCCTCCTGATGACGTTGAATAAAGCCATGTATTAACTAGGGAACAAATTGTCCCTCAACAGCACGCGTGGCATAGAGTCTACGTGACGTCATGCACTGTTCCGCGACGTCGCGCACAACATAACGCGGCCTTTCTACGTGCCGTGGCAACGTTGCCATGCGCATGGTACCCGAGCGAGCTCGACATTACGCCGAGCGTCAGTATCACGTGGTATGTTTACAAGTGAATGCGCATGCGCTGTATCCGTCAACAAGTGTGGGGAAACGAAATTGTCCTTCAACTCATCGAGCTGTACCAAAGCCGTACAATGTTGTGGGACACTTCAAACCATGAATATAAAGTTCCTTAATATTGTCTTGCTTGGCTATGGAAGGCCCGATTATTTGTAATAAATTGTCAAAATCAGTTGTTGTCATTCGAGTGAAATTTACAAAAGATCCGTCAGACTTTCGAAGATCGCATAGAATATCCATCCTTTTATCTCTTTGCAGTAAATAATTTAGCACACACCACCTTCTTCTCCTCTTACGTTTCGATAAACTCGTTAAAATAAAAAGATACGCAGCTGTCATCATAACCTCATCGGGCGACATTTCCGCGACAAGTGATATGTGAGTCCCGGTGTTTACATGTCAAATGACCGCGTCATTGTCCCCGAAACATGGGCGTAGATGTTGATGCGACACGCGGAATGTTTCGAGATTTGTCCCCTAGTGAATACATGGCTTAAGCATTCAACGAAACGTCGGGAATCGTTTCTCGGAAAAACACAGGTTCGTATAAAATATCCGCAACCAGTTATAGTTCAATATGTATTATTTATATTGATCATGACAATATTATATTTAGTTGGATAGTGACGCCACGCGCGGCGGTTGGCAACCCTGTCGGCCGCGGGCAAAAAGTTGCGAAAAGCGCGAAGTGGCCGCCCGACCCCCGGCGCGACTAATAAAGCCCCGACAGGCGCCGCGGGCGAAGATGTGCGATTGGGAAAAAACATTTTTTTATAATGGCAATAAAAGTTTTCCTATCGTTTTATTGGCGCCAACATGAGGAACGTCAGTTTGTTTTGAAATTCTAACGGTCGTTTAGTAACTCTCGCGAACGCTTTTATCGACATCCGAACACGGAGCGATGAATTTTTTTAACTGCCCTGCTTAGGTACCTACCTTGGTACACAACTATTTATTCGGTTCAACGGAATATTGCTGTATTCACAAGTAACTAAATTTACCATCGTTTTATGTGTTCGAGTGAATGCTATATTTTTTCTTCTTAAAATTGTGCATAAGTAGACTAATATGCACTTATTTTTAAAACTCATTTTACTGCACACAATTACCAAGTTGAATTTTAGAATTATAGAATTGTTCCAGCTTTCTTCTGTTCTTTTGAATTTCGATGAAAATCTTCGTTTGGCCAAGTTCTTAGATGAATGTCTCATACTATATCTTTCTCGATTTGCATCGGGGTTTCTTATATTTTTCCAGTGAAGAGGTTCGAATTTTGTAATTTTTTTATTTTATTTGGGTTCAGACAATGTTTGATGCCTGAAATTCAATAAAATTATTAAACAAAGAGTTCAAGAATTCTAATTACACATGGTAATATAAATATAAGTGCGGTAAAATTACAATATATAATAATAATTATTATAATATTGTCACATATCGTGGCTAGGGAGGAATGAATGAAAACACTGGAAATTAATTGGCGATTTATTTATTAATGGTTTATTAATTATTCAATGTAAAAAGTTTCTTAACATAAATTAAACTTAACGCTTTTCTTTAAATTTCTTTCTTTCTTTTCTTTATATATATTCTTTCTTTATTCTTTAAATTATTATATGTTTTTTTTTATAATTTATATATAAATAAAAAAAATAAAAATAAAATAATAATAAATTCTTTAAATTAACACTATTTCGCAATAAATGAACATTTTGTTATGGCTAGAACAGTTTATTAAACATTCACTAGAACATTCAATTCGACTCTGGCATGTATAAGTCGCTCTGGTTTATTTCGCCACTTAGATACTCCGCTCGATTATTTTGCTGGTATCTAAAGCTTCGATTATTTCACGACTGGCCGTCACCTCGCGGCCGACTTCGCACCGAACGAACTGTCAAAACACGACTCGATTAAAACTATAGCTGCGACACAGCTTTGCTTTTGTTTACTTTCCAAACATTCCAGATGTTTGTAGTTTGTTCCCTAAGTCAGCTATTGATACATTATTGTTATCTCGCAAAATCTATAATCTTTTGAATACGTATCGATATTTCATTTATGAAAATTTTAATAACGGCCGACTACCAGAACCATTTTGCTGTAAGAATCTTGAATTTTTTCGCCTCTTAATATTTTTATGCAAAAGCAAACTGTAGAATGGCATGAATCAGTGGCCCGGCTCCAGGGCAGGCGAGGTGCGCAGGAAGTAATATGGTCGACAGGTGTGTTTTTCATATTAAAAATGCATGTTATTTAATACCAATTTTCTTCGTTGCAGTTCTTCCCCGATACCCGTGTAGACCCCGTATTAGACTGCAGAGCTTTCTGAGAACATTTTTTTTACTAACCCTCCCTATACGGTTCTAAAGTTAAAAAGCTCTTTCCGGTTTGGTACGCTGAGTGTATATTTAGAATTTTGCAACTTTTAAGTGGGTTTTATTTTATTTTTTAACAAACAGGTATTTCGTTTGGGTCAATAGGTCTTTATTGACCCTAATAAATGGCCCTAGAGTGACATTAGAGTACAAAGTATAAATATTTTATGAACACTTTTCATTATAAACTAATAATGATATATTGTTAATAATATTCTGTCACAAATCGATAAATACAATTTAGGAATGAGTTTCAGATTAACAAGTTTTTTACAAAATATACAATACACTTCATAGAAAATTCGGAAATGTATCGGTACTGTAGGGTATCGATTACATAGGTTTACAAAAAAAAGTCATAGTAATTCCGAAAAAGTATCAATATTTGGTAAAAAAGTATCGATATTTTTGTTTCGATACATTTATGAGTACGATACTTTTCCATCGACACTATTCATGAGTCTAAAGTAGGTATCGATACTTTTCATTCGATACTGTGTCCGATGGCGTTTAGGTCCTTATCCTTATCCTTATCCTTATCCTTAAGTTTAACTGGGTTGACATTGCCTCTAGCTTACTTCCTTACCAACACGCCCCTGTTCCCGTGCGGGTAAGTAGAGATGATAGAGCGCCACACTCTTCTGTCCTGACACACAACTCTCGCCTAATCCACATTCATACATTCATAATATATAATCATTAATAAACAAATTGCTAATTAATTTCCAATGTTTTCATTCATTCCTCTCTAGCCACAACACGTGATAGTATTGTAGACACGCAATATTTAATATTTCTGCTTAAGATTTCTGATTTAAGGAACTTGCTCATGGAGGATACAACTGCCCTACTAAGCTAAAAGGCATTAAATCCATACTTTTTTAAAAATGTTTTTTTTTTTTTTTTTGTGGTTTTGGATATTTTGAGGTCATATTTTAGCTTTGCAAAAAGCTTGTTTGTTGTATTTCCATCAAAATATTAAAATAAAATCATTTTAAATTTGCATTATGTCCAGCTGGCGTATGTAACACGTAGCTTATTTGCAGTTTTAAGGTTTAAACTATATAAAAATACCTCAAATAATAATAAAATAACCTTTTTATATGTATTAATTCAATATCTATTGACTGAGCGAAAAAATAAATGAATATTAATTTGAATGATAGAAATTACTACATTTTGGTTTCCTTGATTTACTCAGTAATTTGTTTAATGGAGATACTGCTTTTTAGCTTAGTGGGGCAGTGCGTCTCTTATATAAATTATATTTAAAAGACGTTTATCTGTCGGTTCATTTTCACAATTAATGTTACATATTACTTAATTAATGTGACTACGTATCAATCACTGCATAACCAGAAAAAAAAACAATTTTAAGCACATTTATTTAAATAAATTATACTAATCTAAATATAGCAAAACTAATAATTCATGATCATTACAATAATAATACACATCACATTCATAAGTAAACTTATATCGTTTGATATCAACCATTTTTTGAGTTCTGCTACTGATTTTGGAGTCGTTAGACCTGCGGAAAAGGTGCTTTGTAGTTTGTTCAAGAGCGTGGGAACTAGATATTCAAGTGCCCTCAGTCCATATTTATTTATTTGTTATTCTTGGAACAGTTAAAATCTGATTTGTAGCGCATCTTGTGTTTCTGCCATGAGCAACTACATTTTTGTAAATTTCGTTTTTGTGATTTTATTTTATCAGCAGAAATAGAACTAACCCATCAACTGGCAAAAAATTGACAGATGAATACACTAATTAATTTTTTAAATTTATTTTTTGTATTTATGGTTTTTGTGTTTAATTTGTAGAACTCCACATTTGTTTTTAGCGAAATTTAAAATAAATTAAATTTTAATAATGATTATTAATGAAATTTAAAATGAATTAAATTTAATGAATATAATTATTACTGAAATATAAAATATATTATTATTAAGTTCTGTGGGTTAACTATTTTTAAGTGTTGCAGCTGTTTCGGCTTACAAGGCCATTATCAAACATTGGATATACCACACAAACGACTTATTTATAAAATTTTAAGTTACCCCTTCCCCTTTAGAGTAATTAGATATTTTTTGTCTTTGTTCAAAAACCTATGGGTTCACGATTCTTTTTACAACGGCAGTTTGAAGATTTCGAATAGGTTTTATATTTGAATTACTGGAGAGGCCTGTTATTGTTGATTCTATGTATAATTAAAACATATATTTAATGTATGTATACGCAAATTAGATGTTTTGATTATTTCGAATATTTGACAGAGCCACGTCACACTCGCATTATCTCCTGGGAGAGGTGTATTCGGTTCAGGTCGGATCAGGGGATCAGGCGAGACGAAGGAAATGAAACTTTCCACTCCGAAGTTGGTCCCAGGAGAGAAAATAAAGAAAGCAAAGCCCTCCAACATTATCATGCTAATACCGACAAGTTTCGAGGAATTTTTTACGGCAAACTTTCATATTTTTCTCGAGATATGAAGTTCAGCCGCGCCTCCTCCGACACAGGTAACTCGAAAGTGCGAGTCCGTCGGGAGGAGTGCTTTGAATAAAATCATCATTAACCTTTTAACTATGGATAATATTTTTTAATGTGTTTTAATTTATTTTTTTGATAATCAAAATATTTTTTTTTTCAAAAATAAAATTACATGCTTTTTTAAAAAAATATCTGCCCGCGCGGCTTCGCACGTGTAGATTTTTAGTAACTTTAAGTCATATTTTATCAATTTGTCTATTAACCTTAACATATCGATACATGTCGTCGCGGAATTTTTTATAGAACTCTTTGAGTTCTTCTTCTAAAACTTCTGTGTAAAATGTGTTTAAATATTTCTTACCATTAAGGGGGGGGGGTAAGGTTAATTCGTACAAAAAAAGGCATGTTTTTGTGAATTTTTTGTGACGACACAGTAAAAACCTCTTTATTAAAACCAAGAGTACATTAAAGTATGACATTTGAAAAATATTGTGTAAAATTTTCAAGACGAAATATTAAAAAATACGGCAATGCCAGCAATTATTCGGACGTGTCTCGGAAAAAAGGAGAATTGCGGTGTCCATCATAACTTGGTGCTAGATCATCTGCAATCAAAAAATCAAAATTCATTCGTTAGATAATAGGTTTTCCCAGGTAACGCTGGGAGGGTTTTTTGAAATTTCAATTTTTCAATTTTTTGGAACACTTTGAAGAGAAAAACGCGATTTTTTGCGTAAAATATCGACTTATTTGTTACTAAAAAATAAAAACAAAACAAAATAAAACTCGACAGCGTTACCTCGTAAAATATGTACAAAAATAGTGTTCAAAATTTCAAAAGGATCGGTGTAGTAGTTTTGAAGTTATGATGGACACCGACTTTGAAAACGTGAGATGTGGGGAAAACGTTTTAAAGCTTTGCACACTGTAAAATTCAAAATAAAACTCAACACTTATTTTATACTTACACATAATTGTCGATGCCATGTTCACACAGCAAAGAGCTTTAGTCATCAGCATCTTTTTGTCCTTGTCTAAGCAAAACTGTTCTAATACAATAGCACGTCCGGTAGTCCTCAGGTGAGCGCGTCTCTTAGCTGCCCGAGCAGGTATAGAAAATCAGTCTGATATCGCTCAAATATTCACAATTTCGTCAATTTTGCTCCGATTGACTTGAAACTTTGACACAATATTCTTGCGATGTTATACATTCATTTAAAATTTAAAAAAAAAATGCAAAAAAAATAATTTAAAAACCTTACCCCCCCCCCTTAAGGAAGCGTTCGTAAAAAATCGCTCGATCATTTTTTGTTGACTTTTGTTGTAAAAAAGGTCACCACAAAAAATTATTTTATTTTAAGGGGATAATATATAGCCTGTTAAAGAGTTAAGGTTGTTATTACGGTCGTTAGACATATTTAACTGTAAATAGTTTCGGATATTTTATACGAACCGTATGTATTTCCGAGAAGCGAATCTCGACGATTCGTTGAATACTTATTCAACGAAACATCGAGATATAGCCTATGTCTACCCTAAGATCCATTCTAAATATTGGTGAAAGAATTTTTGGAATCGGATGAGTTGTTTCGGAGATTACCTCCTACATCCAAATACACAAACATTACCTCTTTATATATTAGTATAGATAAAAAAAATACACGCTTTTAACATTTTAATTAAATAGCCACGGAATGGTAAGAAGACAAAATAGCGCATTATTATCTACAACATTCGGGAAACGTCTAGAAATGCTTGGAAAATAAAGTGACATGAACCTTCTCCTAAGCACTAGATTACTTTAGAAAGTACGAAAATGCCAGCATTTGAATATAAATACGGAACTACGCCGCGGTGCGAGTTTATTTGTCGTGTTTTACAGTTCGTTCGGTGCGAAGTCTTCAAATAGTGTTAAATTTAATAAGTGTAAAGTGATTTTGTACACGAACATGTACAGAGTTAATAAATCGCTAATTAATTTCCAGTGTTTTTTTTGTCTTAATATGTTTATTCATCGGCATCGGTGGTCAGAGAACCGACGTTGAAAATTACCACCCCATATCCAAGCTCTGTGTATTTAGTAAAGTGTCGGAGAAAATAATCTATGATCAGATGTTTCGAGCGTTTAGCCTAGAGCTTAATGCTAACCAACATGGTTTTGTCAGCGATTACTTCTAACCTGATTGAATTTTCTGAATTCCTCCAGGACTGCATGGATTGTCGGATCCAGGTCGATGCAATATATACAGACTACAGCAAAGCATTCAATAAGGTTGTTCATAGAACCCTGTTAAGTAAACTCTCACAGATAGGTATTCATGGGGACCTATATAGATGGATTCAATCCTACATCTCCAATCGCAGCCAAGCTGTAGTGGTCGGTGGCTTCAGGTCTGACTGGGTTGGCGTCCCTTCAGGTGTCCCACAGGGTTCTTTATTAGGACCCTTGCTTTTTAACACATACATTAATGATATCGGTCATTGCTTTCTTAATGCACAAACTTTATTATACGCTGATGACACGAAGATCTTTGCTCCTGTTAAGTGTGTCGATGATTGTCTCAAAATTCAGGAAGACCTAAATCGTCTTCAAGCCTATTGCAGTCTTCATAACCTTCAGATTAACATAAAGAAATGCTTTGCACTCAGTTTCACCAGAAATAAAAAAATTGTATCGTTTAAATACTCTTTTAATGGGCTCCCTCTGAGCACCAAATCAGAAGCAAAAGATCTTGGTGTAACTCTTGATTGCAAACTCTTACTAGATAAGCATATTGATATTATGGTCGCCAAATCCTCTCGAATGCTAGGCTTCGTTCTTCGCGCTTGTAAACAGTTCCAAGGAATAAATACTATGAAGGTCCTTTACTTTTCCTTTGTTAGGAGTATTCTCGAGTACGCATCTCAGGTGTGGAGCCCCAGATATCAAGTTCATATAAACAGAATCGAAAGTGTTCAGAACAGATTCATAAAATATCTTGACTTTCGTTCCCATCGAATTCACATTAGTAATGTAGATTCCTCGACCTTCTTTAACATTACACCCCTGGTCAATCGCAGAAATACTGCTGATGTTATATTTCTTCAAAAACTAGCTACGTCTAAGATTGACTGCCCGGCATTGCTGCAGCGCATCAACCTGAGAGTACCCGGAAGATCCACTAGATCGGCCGAGACCTTGAGCCTTTCACACTGTAATACCAACTCCCGGCAAAACTCTTTTATATATCGCTCGTCTAATTTGTTCAACTCTATATTCAGCGACTTGGATCTTTTCAATTCATCGATCTATGAATTTAAAACTCTTGGATATTCACCTCGGTCATAAACCTTCTTTTTTTTCCTCTTCTTAAATCCATCTTCTTTCTTATGAACTCACTTCGTATATGTAATTTTTTATCTTGTATCTTTCTTTAATTTACATTTTTTTTTGCCCAGACCTCGTATATATATATATATATATGAAGATGTATTGATCAGATATCTTTATGCTATACATATATCTTTTGCACTTCGTTTTATTCTTATTTCTTGTCCTTTTTACTAAGTAGATTTGTCCTTTCCTATCCATTCCTTATTCTCTTTTTACCTCTAATTCTTTGACTCCCATAGTTTGCCCATAACTTTAAACTTTCACTTTTTTTGTTTTTTATTCTATAACTCAAGTTATTGTTGCTTTATGTTAAAACACAACAGGTTAATTCTGTGGAAAGTTGTAAGATGGTCTCTTTACTGTTCAATAATCATGTATAATCTCTTTATATGTACTGTTAGTTTCCCATAAATAAATAAATAAATTCATCATTTAAAACATTTACCATTTGAATGTATTTTTGTTATGTTAATGTTTACATAAAAAATTTGAATTGAATAGATTTTTATGCCCCACCCCATCCAACTATTCCACACTGTACAATGGACTAGCATACAGAGAAATAGGCGAAAGGGTAGATTTCTTCATTTCCGACGTGTGGTAACGATGAAGTTTAAAGGCATTAACCGCGTGGAAGGTTAAATCGAAAGACGGCGTATGTATTATGAATTACGGGAGATGGGAGATCTTGGCGTACACATGAAATATTCAATTCAATCAATTGGCCCATTTCAAGGTTTTGTACTTTAGTAATACGAGCGAAATGCATGCCGAGCAATGAAGAAGCCTACAGCGGAAGTTCTGACGTAGCGTAGTCGTATTTAATTTCTAATAAAATTTATACAAATGAATTTGTATTTGGTGGGTTTGATTTTAAAAGGGTTCGTTAGGGTTCATAAGACATAAGTTTCATAGACCATAACGCGTTATACAAGAGTAAATGAGATTATTAATTTTACAATTTTTATTATTTATTTTTATTTTCATTGCTATACATTAAAATATTAATTTTAGGTGTAGTATTTATTACTTTGCCTCACTAGAAAACTCTGTGTCGAGATAGGCACAATTGACAATTTAGATTTAATCACATGCAAATACCTTATTACCATTAATTTACCAATACCAATAAATTACCAATAATAATGCTGTTTTATCTCATTTATATTTTTTCAATTTTTCAATTTCAATTTGAACTTATTTATTTATTCGATAATATGTACATTACAAACTTAAATTTAATGCATACATATTTTGAAGATATATCTATTATACAGCTATCCTCTTCCTTATATTTACAGGTCTAGACTGGTTGACTCAAGGGAAGCAGCGCAAGACAGTGGAATGTGGAAGCTACTTGTCGAGTCGGGCCCCCGACCCTACTAGGACAAGGGGATGAAGATGATGATTATGGTAAATTATTAACCCTCGGTGACTGCATTCAATATTCTTTTGGAGATTGCTGTATTTGCTTTTATACCCCAAATTCGCGGCCCTGTAGGCCTTGTAGCCCTGTGGGCAAGACAATAGCCTCTTACACCGAGAGTTCCGGGTTCGATACCTAAGGTCGTAGTAAAAATAAGTGATTTACTCAAGCTTGGGTGATTTTGCGACGTGTTGAAGCGTTAAAATTAAACATGTTTTCGAAAAAATCTGTTTTTTTCCGGTCAAAATTTCTCGCCCTCGAGTAAGTTGATTCCCGTGGAATGCTAGTTATTTTTTACTCAACTGTGTATTTATCAGCCTATGTATGTTTGTTCCTTTGTGGTGAATTAGAGACCAACGCGTTGGCCGATTTTGATGAAACTTACGTCAGTCGATTTGTCTTTTTTTAATTTTATTTAAAATATAATGGAAACCTAAAAGGTTTATGGATAACATTTTTACATGATTATTAATATAAGAAATAATAATAATATGATTTAGATACAAAGTTATTTTTTTATAGTTGGCCGAGTTTTAACATTTTTGTCACATCTATTTTGAATTTGTCAGTGGTCAGTTGTTTGGTCTGTTGTGGCAGGTCATTGTATAGTTTTAATCCGTTGCAAATTAGTCGGGATTGTCCTGTTTTTGTTTTGGCGTGTGTTATGTGATAGTTTTGAGCCATTCTAGTGTTGTGTTGATGTTTTTCATGTATTTTGTGTAATTTTATGTCTTCGTCTTGTATTTCGCCAATTGCTAGTCTGTGAATGATTTTAAGTGTTTCGATTTTTGTAATGCTTTCGATGTTTAATTGTTGTGTTATACGGTATACAGTTTCAGTTGGTGTCCGGTATTTCAGATCATAGACCATTTTTAGTATTTTGTTTTGCTGTCGTTGGAGTCTGTTTAGGTTAGTTTTGTTTCCGGTTCCCCAGAAGAGTCCTTATTCTACTCTTGACGTATGCCTGGTACATCAGATTTTTACGGTCTTTGGTATGATTTCGTGTATTTTGTGGAATAGGCTGGTCAGCTTAGTCAGTGAGTCAATTACTTTGTCTATTTTAAAGGTCCATTTGAGATGTCTGTCTATGTTGAGTCCTAAGTATTTAGTATTTTCTAGTTCAGTGAGTATTTTGTTATGTATTTTTATGTCTATTTTATGCGTTTTCCCTTTGGCCTCAAAGTTAATGTAGTTACATTTTTGAGCATTTAAGGTTAGAATATTTCTTTTTGTCCATTCAGTTAATATGTCTTTGTCTTTGTTGATTTGTTTTGTGGTTTCTATGTCATTATTGTTTTCGTAAAATATTCCGAGGTCGTCTGCGTAGAGTATTATTTTGCCTGTGATATTTACTGCTCTAGGTCATTTATATATATTATATAGAGTAATGGTCCTAGGATTGATCCCTGTGGGACACCATAGCTGACATTCATATATGTACTTGTGGTTTCGTGTAGTGTGGTGTATTGCTTTCTGTCTTTTAGGTTAATGCGATAATTAATACTCTTGCGAGTGTCAATAAACATTAACACACGACATTTATCAAAATTCAATGTGGCGACAACCAGACGCCATTGTGAAAAATAAAAAATGACATAGCGAATAACATAGCGACCTTAGCA
Source organism: Agrypnia vestita (assembly GCA_016648135.1). NCBI lineage: Eukaryota > Metazoa > Arthropoda > Insecta > Trichoptera > Phryganeidae > Agrypnia > Agrypnia vestita. The sequence goes on along the minus strand of JADDOH010009173.1, from coordinate 3,843 downwards.
GTCGCTAATATTATTATTTGTATCTGATATATTACAATATATACGATCGATACAAGATGGTTGTTAGTTTTTCATAATTCTGGTGTAACCATTTATATACAGGACATAAAGTTAAATTCCGCAAGCATATTTAAATAAATATCTTTATTGTTACATGAATAGTCATTGGCTATGTTTAAGTATATGTCTCCTATGATGATTGTTTTTTCGTTTTTTAGGGTTATTAAAATAGTTCTCAGTTCTTCAATGAATGCTGTTATCGTTGATAAGTGAGTTGTGTAAATGGCTAAAATGTTAAATATATTATTTGCATATTTTATACTAAAAGAAGAAAAAGTTATTCGATATTACTTAACAGACTTCTAGACTACTGGATTTTTTTCTTTTTGGTTCTTACTTAAAGTTCACTTTTTACGATGTCGGGTTTTTTTACTCCCTTTATATTAACTCGTGGCGTCTGCTTGCTTGCCGTCAACAAAAACTTTGGATCGATTTCTGACCCTTTTCCCGTGATCCAAACTTGGCAAGTAGACTCGTGGCGACGATCAAGAAGATCTATCAAATTTTCGTTAAAAAAAATAATAATTATAGTATAATTTCGGATTTTTAGAAATTTTATTGGTTTTTTCAAATTGGAATGATTAGAAAAGTTTGATTACGGCGCGGCGGCCCGATAACGTCGCGGAATATTTTCTAAATTTGAATTACTCCGTCAGTATGCATAATAGGTATTTCACTACGAATGTCAAAAATCTAAATTGACTGACAAATGTTTTTAGAATTTAATCTTCAAAGCATGAAGTGTCTTACCAAAGCTCAAAACATCAGACATTTTAGAAATACATTAAATTACTGAAAGTTTAGTGTTATGTTATATGTTTTAATTCGTCTTTAATTGTTGTTATATTTTACAAAGAAAGGGAGTATAATAAAAATTTGTTTTTTATAGGTTACTTTTTATTACTCCCTTTAACTCGTGGCGTTTGCTATCTATCAAATTTTCGTTGTAAAAAATAATAATTATAGCATTATTTTGGATTTTTCAAATTTTTAATGTTTTTTTCGTACAAATTATATGGAGATTCCGACGCACATGGCAGACACGAAACCCGAAAATGAGAAAGGGACTATTGTAAAAACTCGGTTTTTATGGGTTACTTTTTAAATTTTTTTTTTGTCGAGGGTAGTTCGCCCGGTGAGAACGCCTCGCGGGCCGCGGCCAATTCCGCCGCTCACTTTTAGGGGCGGAATTATTCAGCAGCCGGATGCGAGCGGGCGCGCAGTTTTATCTTTCGCTTTTTTCATTATTTTAGATTTATTTTTCAAGTGTTCGCACACTTACCATCACTTATTCAGGCGCCGAGCGCTCGGCCGGGTGCTGATTTCGGGGCGGCCTGGTCTCCCAGGCGGACCAGGGCCTGCGATCGGAAGTCGGCGCCCTGACCAGGTCCTCATTACACATTCAGGAACGCTGTGGCCCAGCTGGACGTGCCGTTCAATCGGGACAGACGGAAGACAAGAGTCAAAAATAATTATCGTAATTAATAAAAATCAATAATATTTTTGATTAATATGTAGATAGATAGATAGGATCGTAAATAGTTTGATTGATTGCCCCCAGATTATTAGTCTGATCGACTTATATGCTCCATCGAGGTCATCAAGACACAGTGCATTGTTCTATTATAGTGGAAATGTCAGAACTAATGCATTAGCAAACTCTGTAATTCCCAGATTACACTCATTAGGGAATGGGCATGCAGAGGCGGCTGACATTTTTGCTGATAGTATAACTGTTTATAGGACAAAGCTGATACAATTGTTTACATCCCAACGAAATGGAAATGGACAATAAATCTTTCTATTTTACCTTTAACTATTATTATTTGTACCTTTTACTTTATTATTATTTTATCTTATGTTTTTATGTTTTTCTTATGTTTTTCTGTATTATTATTTTAACTGTCTTATGTTATTTAAAAAAAAATTATTCTGTTTATTGTAAAAGCCCATAAGGGCGTTACATAAATAAATAAATAAATAAATAAGAGTAGCGTGTTGGTGTAGTGGTCGTACGCTCGCCTTGTGATCCGGCGGTCGGTGAAAAAATGTCATTAGGTTTTCGCGGCCGTTCAGAATCTTCTGTGTATAGTTTTATGGGATATTCTGCCGTGTATGTGTGACCTCTCTGGCCAACGTTTCGGATCCCATTGCAGGGTCCATCAGCCCTGATGGCAGAATATTCCAGAAAACTATACACAGAAGATGGTGGTCAGTGATTCGAACCCCCTTTCCAGCACACCAACAAGTTAGTCATATTTACATAGCAAAGGCATTACCTTTTTAAGAAAATAGTAAGAATATTTATGCGACACGTATTATGCATGTGTTCGCATTTCTATTAAAATAAAACATACATTGTTCTAAGAACACATTACAAGATTTCGTCCACAGAGGAATAATCACTTATTAAAAAAATGAATTATTACCCCTTTCCGGGTTGTCCTTAAAAATTGAAAATATTTTTCAGGCGCATTCTAGAGTTTATGTTAAACATTTGGATAAACATCATATTTAGGTATATAAAAATGAATAATGGTTCAGATCAGGTTAGATTATATTGGGAGTCAAAGAAAACAGTTGAACTTAATTAGAATTTTATTTATTACTCAAAAAGTTAATGCACACCTTCTTAAATTTGTAGATACTTAATATTTATAGCATTTTTCATACTTATATTACACTGTTTCTAAATTCGTGCTAATTTACGCCATGTTCATCGCTTAGATCACTTTCGAGAGCATTCCGTTCAATTTTCACACGTTGATACTTTGCCCGATATATTACTCGGTGTATATCGCGCTGGCTACTCCTACGCTACGGTTTTATAGCTGGAATGTGGCACACGTACATCAAAACAATGACTGCGCGCTAGGCCTTTAATATTAAATATGTTGGTTTCGCGATTCTTCGAGAAAATTTTTTAAATTTTTAGCGATTCCTCGAAACTGCTTGTCTACGAGAATGCTCCAGTCGATTAAATATTGCTCCAGAGTGTTCTAGAGATTTTGAGACATTTCGATAGTGCGCAATTAATTCTGATTCTTGCATCGCTTTAAAATATATAAGTCTTTACAATTTACCAGCTGCGATATCTATATAGTTTTCATGGGAATGACGACAAATTTGAATGTTGAGCGTCTTTAAAAACTGGAATGTCTTTAAAACGCATTGTTACGAGACTGCGAAAATGGAAAAATTTACACTTCATATGAATGAAACCATTCATTAGTCGAATGTGATCTGGGGTATTTCGATACCCCGCTTCGGACCACATGGAAATTTTGGACATTTGGTGACGAAAGGGTTAAAGAATTTTTTTTTCATATTCGATATAAGTTACTGTAATAATAGACCGACGATTTACAAAAAATATATCAGAAACATTGAAACAAAATGCAAACTTTGATGTTCGGTATTCGTATATCGGCACCATACGCGCACTCTGGCAAATTTTTTTAATTCGACCTCCTTTTTCCCTTCTTCCTCTCTCTATATCTTAATAGTCAAAACCCAGCTGTCGCAGAAAGAGGTGTCGAAATCATCGTTGTGCGCAAAGTTGCGTGTTGAGAACCCTGTCGCAAGAACCTTCACATTTCGAAGAAATGCTTTGGATTAGTGTATGCATGATCGTCAATTCAAGATCATCATGGCAGCAACAAAGAAGAGGAACATTCGGCGGCAAGTTTCGAAATCCGTCATTCTTTCTGCTTCTTTCATTTTTCGAATATACAGTCCATTTATTTCGTACCATCCATCCCCCCTTGTTTACCCTCATCCCCT